>JAJOOR010002989.1:0-49230 GCA_036250505.1 Solanum acaule
TGTGCCCCAGGTACTCTGAGATTTTGTGGCAGTTTGGAGTGGAATGTGGCATATTTGTTATGCTACTCGACTAATGATCATAATTTTACTACTTATGTGTGGGAGTATCTTGTTTAGGACTTTAGACATTTTAGTCATTGACCTGGACATGAGGATTAGCCAAATGGAGAACGGAAACATCTGTCTAAATCATATGCATCCATCTCTTCCTCTTTTTGAATTTATCTCCCAGTAAAATGTAGATTCGAGATTATGTTAATTTTGTTTGGCTTACATATTGATTCATGTTTAATTTGCATTGCATTCTTGCTAACAATATTTTTCTCTTGATGAAACTTTACAGTCACCACCCCAGCTTCAAAAGATAAAAACGGAGTGAGCACGGTTGCATGGACTGGAATGTCAAGCTTACTCGTGCTCTTTGCTTCTTTCGTGCTTGCTTAGTTCACCGAGTATGTCCTTCAAGTATTGAGGAAATGTTGATGAATTTCTTTGTTTCAGTGTTTATTTAGGGAATTGACAGATTGCACTCCAAGACTTGATCACTTTTATTCTCTGAAGTTTCCCATTGTATTATCTGTTGAGATGAACTAAATTGATGTATGAGTTGTAGTGCATACTTTGTGTTTGCATGTTCTTGATGTATTTATGGGGTATTTTTTCCTCCCTACCCAAGAGGTTCCATCCTTTTTCTCCCTAGGTGACGAACTTACAACTTTTGAGTTAGAAGTGAGGGGTGTTTACCGTCCGAGCAACTCCCTCTCATCATTCATGGGGTATATTAAGTGAAATGTGGCACGTTATAATAATAGAAAGGGCCTTTTTTCTTCTCTAGTCATTATTCTTGGCATTAGAAAGCAAGAACACGCAACACAAAATGTACCATAGAAAGCTTTTATTCTTTGAAAGCTTCATATGCATCTTGTTTTAACTCGTGTGGGGGAGAAACTAAAGTTCTAGCTACTAGTTCGGCATAACTCAAAAGCTTTTCTATATTTTTGTTGAGAAATATGCTTACGAGAACTCGATATGCTTTCTCTTCATAAATTCTAGATAGTTACATAATTCTTTCTATATTTATTTAAAAAAAATGATTTTTAAAGAAATAAAAAGTTATTATTTCTTTTTCATTTTTTTAATCTAATAAATATAGAACAAATTTCCAAGAAGTCTTTCAAAACTTCTTTACGGGGGTATTATTTTTAGATTAATGTAAAAGTTAAAAGTGAAGGGCTAAAATTCAAAAACATGCTTAAAAATATTTTAGTTTTTTGAGTTTCATATTTGAATTATCAAGTGTGCAAGTTGGTTACATACTAATCACTAACTATTTATTAAAACATGCTTCCTACCTGCATGATAGTAATATTTTAAATAGAAAAAGTGAATAATTTTACTTTAATAAATAGTTGTTGATAGTTCAAATAAAAATGTACACATTTGATAGTTTATTTACTTATGAAATTTTAAAAATTGAAATACTTTAGCTATTATTTTAACCTAGACGTAATTTTCCAAAAAACACAAACACTTAAATGAAAATAACAAAGCAAATAAAACGGAACAAAGAGTTTATCCAGTAATAGAAGCTACTAGAAGAACCTAGTCAGCTCAAGTCCCCATCCATTTTCCTCGCCTCACTACCGAAAGCTAGGGTTTACAGTTTCTGCAATTTCGAAGATTTTGAATCTGTAGTAATCGGAAAAAGCTATGGACCCGATGAAGTTGAATCAACTGAAGCAATTCGTCGAACAGTGCAAATCCAATCCTTCCATTCTCTCCGATCCTTCTCTTTCATTTTTCCGTGACTACATTGAGAAGTAAGTACGCTGTTTAGTTCCATTTGAGAATAGTAATTTTTGACTTTTTCCCCTAATCTTATGTTATTATGAACATATGAATGGATGATGGATCGCTACTTTGCTTTCAGTTACTGTAGTTTTGGATGAATGAACTTTATGTCGATTTATTTGTTTTACAGTCTCGGTGCTAAACTTCCTCCGGCTGCTTACGACACCGGCGATTACAAAGAGGTATTTTCCTTGCTTCATTATAGTGTGACGTAATGGTCAATGATGTGGGTTGAGAATAATGAGGTTCCCGACTAGTTATCTTGTACTTGTTGCTGGTGAGAAGTGGCTTGTATCTCGTGGAATTAGTCAGAAGTGCGCAAGTTGGTTTGGACACCACAGTTATAAAAAAGTAAATAAATATTATTGTTCTGTGAAATCTTAATATTATTGTTTCTGATGAGTAAAGTAACCTGTACAATCACAAATAGGGAATCTTAATATTATTGTTTCTGGTTATCCTCCCTTAACCAGAAGTTTATTATTAATAAAATAATGTCTCTTAGTAATGTCTAACGACTACTCCTGTGATTTGGAATAGAGTTAGAGTAATTAAAATCTTCTAGGTAAAAGATTAAAGAGTTCTATTTAATAACTTCTATGAATATACAATAGGTTACACAAAAAAGTCGTTTTTGGATCAATCCAAAGCCCAACCCTCCTCGGGTTTGAGCCCTAGGTATGGAAAAATCCTTGGTAGGGAGCGCTGCCCCGAACGAACCCCTACTCAGCGCGAATCCAAACTCCAATGCGGGTACTACCGAACATGTCCAATTATTTTCCAAACAATTTAGTCCTGAAATCATATGAAAGGAAGGTTAAAATATTCTGCGGTCTCTAGGAATCAAGATTTATATCATGGAAGCAAGGGATTCCAAATGGTTGGGTGTGATGCTGAGTTGTTAGACTTACTTAGCTCCAGCTAGGCAAGTGTGAGGTTCATAAAACTTCTGATATGCCTTGAAAGGCAAATTACTGACTAATGTAGTAGTAAAATGGGGTTGAACTGATTTGATTGTGATTTTCTTAGATACCTACATGTTTCCACTTTATATTGTTTCTTTAGTTACTGTGTTAGTATGGTCCGTGGTTTCTCATTAAATATGGGGTAATCAGAAAGTGTAGCCTCTCCCTGGATTTTATATTGTCCTATTGATCTAACGTTTTCTATGCAGAAGTCTCATGCGGTGGATGCGAGTGATGACGAAATGGATGATGTTGAGAATGATGCTAGTACAAAAGAGACAGTTGAAGAAGAGGAGGAGCCTGAGATAATTGAATCCGATATTGAGCTTGACGAGAGTGACACCGTGGAACCTGACAATGATGAGCCACAGAAGGTTTGCCACCTGACTGATATAACATTTTCTTTGTTTTTTGGATTTAAAGGTTCATGTTTATTCTTAACATTTCAAATCTGTTTTTCTAGATGGGAGACCCTTCCGTGGAGGTTACTGAAGAAAGCCGTGATGCTTCTCAGGAGTCCAAAGCTCAGGCCATGGAAGCAATTTCTGAAGGTGATTTTGTTCAATGTCTATATGTCGGCATGCGTGTCTGCATGTCTGCAAAACCAGTGGCATCATCTCTCTTACTTTTGTTGTTTGTTTTCATCAGGTAAGCTAGAAGATGCAATTGAGCATCTTACAAAGGCAGTTCTCCTCAATCCTACATCCGCAATTATGTATGCTACTAGAGGTACATTTACCACTTGCTTTCAAATTGAATTTATTGATGTTGATTTTTTGTAATTCGAGTATTCATTTGCATTCAACAAATCACCGTTTTTTGCTCGTCTTACACAGCTACTGTTTATATCAAGATGAAGAAGCCAAATGCTGCCATACGAGATGCAACTGCAGCATTGGAGGTTGATCTCGCTCTCAGATTTGCTTACCTGAATTTGGCTCTGTTCTGTTTACATTTCTAATTATACAAGTATTTTTTGATAAGTTCTCTCAACAATTGCAGTGGGTGGCTTTATCCAAAAGTAATAATAAAAGAATGTCACTGACTGAGTAATATTTCTTGCGGGCTTTATATGGAAAATACCCTGAATAATTTCTTCCATTATTGAGACAGACATGGAGTCATGTAGGCATTAGATTTGCATGCTTCCAAGTTAATCCATTTTTTGGTCATGTGGTTGAATACATTGTAGTCTTCCCAAATAGAAATCATTCTTGTTTTAACCCCTGATTGAATGCTTATGTCAAACAATGTATAAATTTCAGCGACAATTTGAAAAAGTAGACAACATGATTTTAGGAAAGCAGTTTTCTTTTGTCCTGCATCACAATGAAAAAGAAAAATTGGATCAATTTTGTGTTCAATATATCATGGGCACTTGGCTGTTCTTGCAGATAAACCCAGATTCTGCTAAAGGTTACAAATCTCGTGGCATTGCCAGTGCCATGCTGGGACAATGGGAGGCAGCTGCTAAGGATCTTCACGTGGCTTCGAAGCTGGACTATGATGAGGAAATAAGTGCTGTGCTTAAGAAGGTTGCTTCCTGTGATATAATCTCATAGCATTTATGTGATTAAGTTGTAGTGCTGGGTGGCCTTCTCTTTGCATAAAAAATTTGTGGCGGTACTATTAGGCCCCCTGTTATCTTGTTTAAGAGGCAATTGTCACTATTTGCAAGTGATTATGTGTTTTCTGTCACAGGTTGAGCCAAATGCACATAGAATTGAAGAACACCGCAGGAAATATGATAGGTTGCGTAAAGAACGAGAAGATAGAAAGATTGAGCGTGAGAGACAACGAAGAAAGGCTGAAGCTCAGGTAACCCTTAGTTACTTGTTTGGTTTTATGCTTGTGTGGCACCTTTTCTGCATGTTAATATTTGGTTATGCCTTACATCTCAGGCTGCTTATGAAAAGGCCAAGAAGCAAGAAGAATCATCATCAAGTAGGAGAGCTGGTGGCTTCCCTGGTGGCATGCCCGGAGGCTTTCCTGGTGGCATGCCCGGAGGTTTTCCTGGTGGCATGCCTGGAGGCTTTCCAGGTGGCATGCCCGGAGGCTTTCCAGGGGGAATGCCCGAGTCTGCACCTGGAGGAATGCCCGGAGGCATGCCTGGGGGTATGCCTGGGGCCGCACCCGGAGGAATGCCCGGTAACATGGACTACAGCAAAATACTGAATGTATGTAAATCTACTTTTGTATGTTTATTTTGAAACAAATTATGGTCTCAGTATAAATGTTTGAACAAAGGTATTATCTTAGGTGAAGATTAATTTCAAATAAAAAAGAAAAATCTTCTATAGTTTTTGTAGAATATGATTCTTTTAAGTCACTGTTTGTCCATTGCAAAGAGATTAAAATTTCCTTTATGTTTGGCTGGAGCAGGACCCTGAATTAATGGCAGCATTCAAGGATCCAGATGTCATGGCTGCACTGCAAGATGGTACTTTCCTTTTTCTCCTTACCTCTTAGCCTGTCTATTCTAGTTATCTATCACATGGTTTTGCTTAGATAATTAAGGCATTTCATTTCTTGACTAGTGATCCAGCTGTTTCACTTGAAGATGATTATCAATTATCACATATATTTCCCACTATATGCTCTAAAGTTCACATAGTAGCTTTGTAACATATCAATTTCATTTTGAGTTGAATAACAAATATATATGCTTTATATATTGGAAGATTTGACTATTTTGGAACATCTCCTTATCATGCTCGTTAGTTACTGATGATTAAACACCACATGTAAGTATCAACACAGTATAAACATGGTAAGGGAAATTGATGATATCACCAGCTTATTAGCTACCAGTCCAATCAGTGGAAGTCTATTAGAAACATCGCCTTTTTGTTCTAGTTAAAAATTGAGCACCTCCAATAAATTTTTTCTTCACTGTGTTACCTAAGTACATATATGCCACTTGATAGTACCTGTGAGGTCCATATCAAAAGGAAAAAACAAAAGAGAAGTAAAACGTCCACAGGCTGATTGATTGTTCTGTATCTCCTATATGGAATTCTAATTAGTTAGCAACAACAGATGGTTAAGTATGCGTATTAATTACAGACAAACAAAATAAATTTGGCTAGGAGTATGTAAACATATTCTCCCCATCTCTTTGCTTGTTTATTTTCTCATTAAGCTTTTGAAAGAGGAGATAGTCATGTTAAGTAGTTTTTCCATGAGTTGCCTTTTTTTGAGTAAAGCAGAAGAAGATTAACAGTTGAGCTAGTATAGTTAGGATAATATATATTGTGTCTAGCAAAATTAGAACATTATTGCTGATCAATTGCCTATAGTAACTTGCAGTGATTTGGATAATTGCATCCTTGTAGACTTAATATTGAACATACTATAGATGTTTTGAGAGATGCTAGTTTCTTTGTTTTCTCTTACTGAATGTGGCCTGGTATTTTGCAGTGATGAAGAACCCAGCTAATTTGGCGAAGCATCAAGGAAATCCTAAGATTGCTCCTATTATTGCGAAAATGATGGGCAAATTTGCTGGAAATAATTGAGAGCTTTTGGGATTTTGTCAGTAGGAATTTCTAGAGTTTGATAGAGAACATGTTATTTATCGTAAGCTTGGTTTTATGGAGGTATAAAGTCATTCCCCAAGATTGTGTTTAATCCAAGTTTAGGTTCAAACTAGCTGTTTTTTTTTTATATAGATTTGTTATTGTTAAGTTATATGTATCAACTATTTTCCCTACTGGTGAATGGTGTTATGCTATACAAAAACTGCCTTCTATTTCTATCTTTTAGCTGTCTAATCATTGGTTGTTCAGTGATTGCTGATGTGGTGATCAGCTTTGGATATGAAATTTATTTCAAGTAGCGGCCGAGTAGCCAAATATTGGGGTAGATATATCGGCGAGCGCTGTAGTAGAGATGGTGCCATGAAAAACTAGGCGCATGAATTTTTCTTCCTCCAATTTATTGCGGATTAGGGTTGCTCTTTGGAGTGATACTCAGAAAGCATGGAGTTATTAGCTGAGGGAAGCATGTATACGATTAAAGGGACTGTTTATGGTCTGAGTTATATCAATTGGTTCAATTAAACAAGCTTGAAAGAAGGCCATACCAGCCTTTAGAAGCACTGCTTTTTGCAATAATGAATGGGTTTCTTAATACTATTAATCGATTTAAGTTGATTCTGAAAGTCTAACCTGGTCACCAAGTAAATTTGTATTTTTTTTGGACTTAACATGACACGATTCAGATTAATCAGAGCTCCAAGCAAATGTTGGTAGCATGAATTTGAAATAGTCAGAAAGAATGACGAGAAAGGCATTGGTTAGGTGAAACTTCATCCAACAAAAGCATCTAATTTCAAAGATTCAGCTGTACTTTCTTTCAACTGCCAAATTTCAAGTAAGAGTGAGACTGACCATTAACCAATCCACACCAAGTAAAATTAGACCCAAATTCAATGGACTCTATTTATCCTACCTACCTATGACTTCATGTTTCTTTTACCAATGATGATTAATTTGAAAGGGTGTGACATGACCATATATTCAGTAAAAATTAGGAATCCAATACTTGCTTTATTTTATTTTATTTTATACATATAGTAGTGTTTGATTTGAGTATAAAGTCGAAGAAAAATGTATTTTGGATGAACTAGTTAAAGTTATTGTAATGAAAGTAAGTAATTAGCGGTCATTTCATTTCATGTCATGTCAATTTTCATAAATGTCGTCAAGGGTAGTAGGGTAGTATTTTTAAGATTTATCAGAAGCAACCTCTCAATTTCAAGGAGTGGATCTAGAGGGGTGAGAGGGCTTTCATTCGAAATGCAAACCCAACATCCAGTTTGATTCTTAAGAACTGTATTAATATTATTATTTTTAATTATTCGAATGAAAATTATGAAAACGCTATTGAGTAGGATATGGTCTGCTTATATTTTATCTTCTTTGAACTTCCCTTTGTGGGCTTACATGTGTTGTTGTTGATGATGCCATCAAGGGTAGTGTTACATAAATATACTTGTCCCTTTGATCGTGTAAGAATCTTTAAAGAGGTTTACAGGAAGAAATAATTATGATGAATTTGATAAACTTTAATATGTCGATTAATGGGTGAAACAATAACTTTGTAAAGCGCACTATAATCATAGAGTTTAATCATCAAAAAGCTTCAAGTATTTACTTTAATCTGACCTTTACTTGAGAACTTTTGAAGTGGGCTCACACCCCTCAAAATAAAATTAAAAAGAAAAACAACTAGAAAAAACAATAACATTAACATGTTAATTAAGACTTAGTGAGTATTTTATTTAGTTTAATGATGTATGTATTACATACAAATGACATCATTAGCTTTATTAGTTGTTAATGTTAATTAACTTTTGCTTGATCCTGTTGTGTAATCCAACAACAGTGGATATCCAATACAATTGGAAATTAAATAGATATTTATAGCCACGTTTTGCGGTTGCAATTAGTTAGATAATTAGTCTCTTTAAGATGGTGCTTAAGCCATAATGATGTAATGTTGCATGTACATTTCTTGGATTAGAGGGGATTATAAAGTAATTAACAATGAAACTTGGTTTAGTTGTGATGTTCAGATGAATTAAACAACACTAATCATGGTCTTAACTTTTCGTTCACTTTAAATATAAGTTTCATATGTTAAATTAATGCTTTGAAAATGAGGAAAATTGGGTGATATGCGGTCTAAATTCATCATGATAAATTTTATTTAAATATTTGTAAAATATATATTTTTGAATTTGATATTTTTTTTTATAGTCATAATATAAGAGAACAAGTTTTATTAGGTACTTAAACAAATTATAAAAGAAAACTTTGAATTCAAAATATATTAAGCATTAGACGAGTTAAGTTATGATTCAGTTTTTAGCTTATTTTAACCAAGTCCAATTCAATCCAAATAATATTTAAGTGAATTAATGTTGCACTCATTTATTAATTCAATCCATTTTAATATTCTCAAATTCAGCTCAATCCGCACTCCCTATTTGACACTCTTTTAAGTGACATATAGGAAGAGACACTACAATTGTTTGAAAACCTGCCCCTGATACTATAGATACGCCCCAATTACTAAATTTTGGAAAATTTGCACCAGATACTATAGATCCGCCCTTGAATTTGACCCGCTTTGGATCCATTAAGTTTGACTCAAGTACATATTCATTTTCCACCTCTAGTTGTTTCCAAATAATTGGGTCATTAATTTATTTTTTCACTCTTAAGTTCAAATTCAATATTTATTTATTTTGCTTAATGGTTCACCTTTGTGCTCATAATCAATATCCAATTTCCAAAATCTCCAACTATACGTGGAACGAGCTAGATAAGTCCATCTTGATAAGTGGGGTATTTGTGAGATACTTACAAGTGTTTGATTTTTAACACAATATATTTAATTCTATTTTGGTTGTAAGATTGCATGATCATAGTAGGTGCATTTGATGGTGACGTTCATGTATATATATATATATATATAATAGAAGAATGAAATAACTATTACTCCTTCTGTCTCAATTTATCTAATGTATTTTTGAATTTTGAAATTCAAACAAATCTATCATTGATCGTAAAATTTTCATATATCTTTTAAATATTTTGAATTATTAATTATTGTGACTTATAGTACTTTTTACCTAGTTTACAAATTTATAAACTTCATTTTAAAAAATTTGAAGATTCCATAAACAAATTTTCGATCAAACTTAATCTCTTTGACTCTCGAAAAACAAAATATGTTATATAAATTGGAGCAGAGGAATCTAGTTAATCTTCCTTGAGGGGGAAAGTATACATGCAAAACTATATATACCAGATGCATGCATTCTTCTGTCCCTAATTACTTATTTTTTTTAAGTTATCCCTAATTACTTGTCTATTTTGACAAATCAAGAAGGACAAATGTTTTTTTTACCTATTATATCCTCAATTAATTACTTTAAAAAAGGCAGAACTTTTTGAAAATCTTAAGTTTTTAATTCATCTACTTCATAATTAATAGGGGTAAAATGATAAACTCATTATATCAATAGTTGTTTTCTTAATAAGTGTGTCAATCTAAAAGTGGACAAATAATTAGGGATAGAGGAGTATTAACGATATACAAAAAATGTACTCCTCCGTCCCTTTTTATATGTCACCTTCTTACTTTGCACTTGCATTAAGAAATGATGTAACTTTACCCTTTTATCCTTATTTAATGTTTCTTAAGTCAATTTTATAATAAATGATGAATACATTTTCAAGATTAATTAACTACTCTATCAAGGATATAATAGGCAAAATATGATAATTTATGCATAAATTTTATAAAATGACAAATATTATGATCCAACTATGTATAAAAGGGATAACATATAAAATGGATATAAAATGGGACAGAGGGAGTAGCAAATAATAAAATTCGTAGCTAATCTTATAACTCATCTACCATGTGTTTCTGGGAATTGGGATTGTTTAATTTTCAAGAAGAGCTCTTCTTAAGCCATCTGTAGCTCTAATTAGCCTCACAATAATCTTGTGGATTTGAGAGCCTCTTTTCGTTTCAATTTGTTCGATGTTTTAGAAAAAAAAAATCAGTAATTTTTTAATTTTAATTTTTTATATAATATATTTAAGATCATAAAATTAAAAAACATTTTGATATATCTGACGTATTTTTCATTTAAGATCATAAAATTTAAAAAATCTTTTTTATTTTCTTAAACTTCCTGCAAAAATGAAAAAGACCAAACAAGTTGAAACAAAAAGAGTAATAATAAATTTAAAGATTGAATCCGTCAAATTCAAATTCTAAAATCATCTCGTATCCATCTTTTCGAATACTAATTTTAATAAATTTAAAGATTAAATCCATCAAATTCAAATTCTGAAACCACCTAATTTTGCTAGTAGCCAGAGGATATGTATATAAATCAAGATTAAGAAATGAGTTGAAGAAATAACGTACGTACGTCAACTTTGAAACATTTGTCACCTTAGTTAAGAGCTGAAAGTCAAACACCAAAATTTTGGGCTTTTACCTGTCCTCCTGTAGTGCTGCAGCTGATCTTATAATCTATGAGATTGCTACAAATTAAAAAAAATTAACCATAATAAATAACAAAATATGAGTATTTATAATTAGCATTATATATATATATATATTGTCACTAATATAAATGTCTCTTTTGTTGTAATGTAATATCATATATACTCTCCGTTTCAATTTGTTTATCATATTTTTCTTTTTAAAGTGTTTTAAAATAAATATTTCTTTCCTTTTAACAAGTCTTTAATTTCAAATTTTCACATAACATGTTAATTAAAAACACAAGATTAAATGACATTTTGGTATATTTGACATATCATTTATCTAAGACTATAAGATTTAAAAATCTTCTTAACATTTTGAAACTCTGTGTCAACTTAAAATTAAACAGGATAAATAAATTGAAATGGAACGGACACGAAGAAAAAGAAGTGTGGAGGAGAAGCAGCCGAGCTCATTCCCTTCGCTTCCTGGGCTCAATATGGAATAGTACATTATTTGTGCCTAATTGACAATTATATGTTACACAATACAAAATGAAGAGAATAAACCTTTGTTCAAGCAATCTCTCTTTTACGACACGTACTAGTAGCCAAAAATATTTACTATAGTATTAATATAATATAACAACAGAATGGATGATGGATAAGATCTCTTAAACCAAATAACTTTCTGTTTAATTAATTAATTTTCAATCCAATTAATTATATTAATCAATAATTGCAATGGAATAATCTAGAACTGATCTCTATTAGGGAAACAAGATTAATTTGAGACTAACAATGTCATTGCCTGTCAAAATATATTAGTAATTGATCATTACTCTTTGGTTTAATTGTTTCTTTAAGACATAAATTAATGTTTTTGTGTGAAGCATTTAGCAATTTTAGTGGTGTCAATCTTCTTATTAGGACACCTCTAGATCTGCATGTGGTTATGGCTATTTATTTATTTGATTAAAACTAAGGTACGTATCCTATATTGTTCATGTTCCCCAATATTCATTTTTAACCATGTGTCATGTTTATAGCTAGCTAGGATTACAATATATACACGAAAATTAATTGATGTGTTGACAAGTTTAATTTGTACTTGTTTCGTGGTGATTCAACATATGACTTGATTAATGTATGGCTTGTAAGCGTGGATTGAGTTTATGATTGGAACGTGAGAATAAAATTTTATATTAATAATTGAAAAATCATAAATAAGGGGTAGAAATACTAGATTTTGCTGGTGCAAGGCGTTTTGGGAAAGCTATGAAGGCTTGGCACATGATATTGCATCATGTAAGTGTATATTTGAGCTATCTTAGCCCATTATCACAGTCAATGATTTGGCTAGATGAGTATGGAGATGACAGAATAATAATACGAGACTTAGTTTACTATCTTAATATACTATCTTTCGCTAAATTGTAGAGAATAGTACCCTCGCAAAATATAAGATAAGTTTCATACGGTATAAATTCAATGTGATTTCGACTTTTCCTTAAACAGGCTCGTGCATAGCGAAGGCTTAATTAGTTTATCGGACTACCCTTAATTAGTCCTTTCTCTCAACAACAACTCTTAATATAGTAGTAATTAAATTGAAATATGATTTTTTTCATTCACAAAATTCGAACTTCAAACCTCAATTTATGAGCGGAGGAATTCCAACTATGTTGACGATTGTTTAATTTTCTCCTAAAACACTTGAAAATAACTTCAAAGTTGTGTTCAAACCACAAAATCATATCTGGGGGGACAAGATATTGACATTCCACCATCTTTGTATGACTAAACTAACTTCCTAGTACGCAATATGCCTTATCATGTTAAGTTAAAAAAATGTGAAATAAATGTTAGGATCGAAAATAATTAGGTGTAATGCAGAAGCTAGCAAAGCAAACCTCGAAAGACTACGAGTAAGAAGACAAACGAGAAATATACCAAAAGACACAAAGATTTAACGTGGTTCGGTCAATCGACCTATGTCCACAAAGGAGATGAGCAATCCACTATATAAACATGAGAGTACAAAATATAGAGAGAAATAACCTCAACCAATTCACTCGGAATACATGGGAGGTTCACACAAGTGATAACGTATCAAACTTGGGACCCACAAATTCTCCCCCTGACCAAAACTCTGAAAGCCCTTAAGACTACATTGTAAATGCTGATTAAGTTAGAAGGAACAAGCCTCTATTTATAGAGTCCTAAACCTTTTTCTATAAGAAAAGGACTAGCCAATCCAAAACTTCTTCCTCAAAAAAAACCTATTTATGGTAAGAAATTCAGGGCAAATAAAACCCAACAATAAACATATATAACTATAGAACTTAGACCAAAAGGAAGAATAATGAAAACTAAATACATAAAACAAAAAAAATACGTTTCTTGCCTTGAATAAAAGATAACTTATGTTGCTAAATAATAAAAAAATTATCGTTAATTAATTCTATTTAACTATCAATATTAGCACCAAAATCATGTTAGCTATGGATTGTTTTTTTTGACGACGAATTCCCTTTTTAATGACTAATAAATTAAAGCTTTCCCATATATAGTTTTTTTTTTTAGAAACAAAGCAATAAAGGTTTGAGTCTGAGTGGATCATTCTGCCACTTATAATATCCTATCGGGTATTTAAGTCGTCTGCAAGGGATTCTATCCGCTTATTAGTGACTGGAAAAAATGAAGGATTTCATGTTTGTTTTGTAAATTGTTACACTCTAATATCTTGCAAGTTACTATACAAAGTTAAACATTATTCTTTTCTTTAATTATAAGATATTGAAAAATTATCGGCATACCCCAAGAGTACTTTATCATAATTTCTTTTGGCTAACAATAAATTAGGAGAACGATATTATTGTTCATTGAACAAGGTTAAAAAAATGAAAATGATGCACTGGCAAGAAAGTGGGATACAGTTTTAGACAGACTATAGCGATAATTTTCTTGTGTAATTTTATAATTTTAAAAAAGTCCAAATATTATTCAAAATTTATGTCCTTCGTTAATAATTTGGATCAATTATGCCAGTGACTTCATGTAATTTAGCAAAAACTGTCCTTACTTCACATAACATAAGCCTAATACTACGTTAAAAATAATTTTTAGCGACAATTAATTAACGATAATAACTTAATTACTGTTAAATATATTTATTTAGATACAATTACTAGTGACAATTAAATTTTAGCACTCTTTGTAAATGTCACTAAAGTCTTTAGCAAGTTAGCGACATTGGATCAATTGACAATTAACTAATGCCAGTAAAGACTTTAGCACTCTTTGTTAATGTACATATTTAATGTTGTAAAACAGAAAAATTCATTAAATTGTGATTCGAAGCATATATATGGGCGAGCGGGTGAAGAAAATAGGCCGATCACAGAAAAAGTCATTATATTGTAATTATATTATATCTCAACACGCTCTCTCTTATTTTAAGCCATGAAAACCTTTTGAAACCTATATTTGTGGTAAAATATAATTCAAATTCAAGACCTCTGATTTAAAATTTTAAATAAGACGATGACAAATTTCTTACATTTTTGGACGATTTGACAAACTCATCAAAAGTAAACTAATTGGACGATTGGAGTAATTAAGCCGACAATTAAAGATATGATGGTAAACAACTAAACATATTATGAGATTACTTCCCATGTTTTGAAAGGTCCCTTAAACGTATTGATGACAACATGGTAACGTAAGCGTGCAATTACAGTGAAGATAGTGTATGAAAATGGGAAGAAAAAAAAGTTTAAAAAAAAACAAGAAAAAGAAAAGTACAAATCTTTAAGATTGTGGGGGCAAGATGGTCCAAGAAAAAAGATGAATATCGTCACGGGTTATGATAGGACGAATAAAATCCTTCTATGATTTTTTGATAGAGAAATTCTGATATAGAACATTTCCGTAGATATGTGACACAAATCTGAATTAGTCAAGTCAGTAAATATCAAATACCAAATATGTGGCACGAGTCTGAACCAGTTGAGTCAGTAAATTTCAAATATCATAGATGTAACAAGAGTCTGAACCAGTCAAGTCAACGAGTATCAAATATCATATACGTAACACGAGTTTAATTAAATCAATCAAGTCAGTGAATATCGGATACCAGATATAAGACACGAGTTTAAATCAGTCGAGTCAGTGAATATCAAATACCAAATAAAAAAAAGGGAAAATTCTTGAAATATTAGCTTGATGTTTGGGTCATCTATCATTCACTATCACACTCTCTTAGGTGGAGTTGATAACACCATAAAAGGAATTGTAGTTCATGAGTAGTTGTCACAAGCCATTGAGTGGGTCATGGAATCTTACATTCTCTCTCACTATATATATGCCCCATACACTTTCATAAAATGAAATATATATGTCTAAAAAAGTTTACAAGAAAAGTTGAAGTTGGTGGATACAATCATCATCATATATATAAAGGTGGGTAGAAGTGCAAATTTTTTAGCGAACACATTTTTTTTTTTGTTTGTGTGTAACTTGTGTTTAGTAATAATAATAAGGATGGGAAGACAACCTTGTTGTGACAAACTTGGAGTGAAAAAAGGTCCATGGACAGCTGAGGAAGACAAAAAACTCATCAATTTTATTCTTACAAATGGACAATGTTGTTGGCGTGCTGTTCCTAAACTTGCTGGTCTTAGGCGTTGTGGTAAGAGTTGTCGTTTAAGATGGACTAATTATCTTCGACCAGACTTGAAAAGAGGACTTCTTAGTGAAGCTGAGGAGAAATTGGTCATTGATCTCCATGCTCGTCTCGGGAATAGGTATTTCTTCTGTCTTAGTTTATGTGATCGTTACGTATTGTCATGTTTGGTTTGTTTCGTGAAAGGACCTTATTTGAAAACAAATTAATTTTGAACTTCTCATTTCACTACGATATATAGTCATACAAATGTCTTGTGGCTAACACAAATTACTCCCTCGTTTTAATTGATTTGTTTTTTTTTAGTTATTACTACTAGATAGTCAAGGGATATTTTCTTTGAACGTGATTTTTTTTAAAATTTTTTTTAAATACTATGAATTTGTTAACTATTATGACTTATAATATCTTTTTACGTTGTTTCTAAGTATATAAATTTAATTTCTAAAAATTTAAAGAGTATATGTCTGAACATGTTGAACATTAGTTAATTTGACCAGCTCAAATCAAACTTATGAGTTTTAGAGGTTTATTTTTGGGCTTTTTATCTTTTTGTCTTGACTCTCTCTTGGGCTACATGTTCTTTATATATATATATATACATTTTTATGCCATAGAGTCAGAAAGAAAGGCAAAGAGGAAAAGTTTCTTTTCTTGGAGTTATGATTGAACTTGAAATAAATGTTGCTATTTCAAAAGCTTTACTAGTTTTCTTTTTAAAGTGCATGACATTTTGTGGAATAAAGTAAATTAACAACCTATCTTATGCCATGATTTCTGATTAAAGAATTCTATATTTCTATCCCTGAATATTCATTTTGGTGAAATGAAGCTTCTTCATCACTTTTTATTTATTTATTTACTTTAATCATTCATGATTAATCCTGCATTATCAAGTAATGTACTAGCTAAAATATTAAATATTCTGGCTTCAAAAAGAAGTGTTTATTTATCTTATCAATCTATTTCATGTCTTCTTGAAGTGGACTTAAAAATAATACTTAATTATTTTCCTTTATCTTGCTTTAATTTGTTGTCTCCATTCTATGCACAAACTTTTTTGTAACAATAATTGAACGGAATTAATTTATTTTGTTAAGGATAAAATCTGCGTACATTTTTCTCTTTCTAAAGTCTACTTTGTAATACAACACTGAGTACGTTGTTGATCATTTTGTTAATTTATTTTAATTAGATGGTCCAAGATTGCTGCAAGATTACCAGGAAGGACTGATAATGAGATAAAAAATCACTGGAACACGCATATTAAGAAAAAGCTTCTCAAAATGGGGATTGATCCTGTCACACATGAACCACTCAACAAAGCAGAAAATCCAGCTGATCAAAATAAAAATAATGATCATCAGCTGGTAGTGGTTGTACCGGAGAGTACAAGCGTTACTGCAGCAGCCACTTCTTCAGAATTAGAAAATTCATCTACCTCATCTTCTTCTGCTTCTTCGTCTGAAAACTCTTATAATGAATCAAAACTTGTTCTTGACACGTTTAACGAAAATGATCCACTCCTGAACAACCTACTGGAATCTGACGATACTCCTCGTCTTATCGATTCATCTTGGGAACTTCCAATAAAAAGTTTTGATAACATCATCAACAACCACATGACATCATCGTGGGACGACGAAAGTTTCAATTGGCTATTGGATTGTCAAGACTTTGGTTTTGATAATTGCTTCAACAATGATGTTGAATTGGAGGTCTTTAACACTAAGTATGACATGGAGAACAAAAAATGATTATCAAAATTAGTCATGAATGGGACATTATAACCAAAGCAAATTAAATTTAGTATTTTTCACAATTACACTAGTGTTTTTTCTCAAATTACATGCATGTTTACAAAGGTATCATGTGTTATATTTTGTTTGTATTGTACACATTTTATTAGTACTTGTACTTAAATTCTCGAAGAGTCCAGGGTGAAGCCTTACTTCTAATTTAGTGGTTTAATTTTGGACAACCTACCAACCAACCAGTCAAATGAACCAATCATGTTAGAAAAAAAAAATGATCCAAATAAAATAATAATAATAATATATAGTTTTTGTTTCAATATATTATATAGTAGTGATATTAGTGCTATTTCCCTATGCCAAGGATGGGGACTTCATGAGGCAAATTATTGGAGGGATTCATATATGTATATTATAAGAAATTATCTTTTGTATATTATTATGTGGAGATTATAAATTATAATGACACTTTTACTTTTTGTGTATCTTCTTTATAATTTCTCCATTTCCCCACTTCTCTTTCTTTCTTTTGGGTTTTGACAAGTGGTGTCTAGTATTGAAAAATACTTTTAGATGGTGAAACTTATTTTATAAAATAAGTAATTATAAAAATGTTGAAATTGATAGTAAATAGTTGGTGTGTTTAGTAAGCTACGTTGATAAACATTTTTTTTTCTGTTTAAATGGATGATAAGTCCTTAAAGTTATTTATAAAAATATATAAATATTTTTGTATAAAAAGAACGTACGATGGTGATAGAATAGAAAGATAATTAGGAGTTTATGTATTAGGAAAAGTATATTAGGAGATTGCAAAAGATATTGGAAATAAAATTATAAAAGATTGGTTAAATAAAAAATGCTTATAATAAGCTGCAAAATAATCATATATTCATGACTTTTAACTGATTTTGACTTATAATCACTTCTACTATTTAATAAATACCGTAGATAAGTCAAAAGATATATATAAGCTAACTCGACCAGCTTATAAATTTAGCGAAATACTAGTAGATATTCTTTCTTGCCGGGAGTTTAAAAGTATACTTTGAACAACTCGCCGCCGAATACCCTAGCTACGCCTAACATGTGAAATGGGTGCATAAGGATGTTGTGCTCAGCCTAGAATACAATCATGAAATTGAAAGTACCAGAGATTCCTAGAGGCATACTTGATGTTAATTTAAATTAATTGAGTAGCTTTAGAGTTCGTCACGATTTTATTTTCTGAAAATAGGACATAATAGAGGAACACACCACGTACAAATTAGCAAACATATACACAAATGTATAAAATTTGTATATTTAAGTATAATATATACACCATACATATAATAATTAAACAGAATTAGTGAATAAACTTTATATGTTTCGATCATATTGATAAATAAGTTTGATCAAACTATATGTATTAGATAAGTTAATTCCTCAATAATATATTTGTCGGCAGTTGAATGTAGGATATTATGAAGAAAAAATAAAATATGATGCACGATGGAGCTATTGAACTTAGGCACTAGCTAGAATAGAGTGATAAAGTTAATTATGTCATTTTTCGACTAAAGTCTAAATATGATGTTCACATTTCCTTGATGCTACTCTTGCTAGCTAGTTGTGGAACCTAATTAATTAGTGACCATTATCATAACATTAAGATTATTATTATATATATTTATGGATTTGTATCACATTTAGTTCTTTACTTTTATATATATATATATATATATATATATATGCTACTTTTAGCTTTTGTAATATTTGACTAAGCATATTAATTGGCTTTTGTGATACTTTTAATGGAGGGCGAACTAATGAGGGTGTGGATCAAGCAGAATTGATAGACTTCTATGCTGACAAGTTTTTGAAATAATGCACATAATACCTTAGGTAAATCTCACGTCAGACGAGGAAAAAAAGTGAAGAGATTTTATAAGTTATAACTCAAGTTCACCTGGTACACACACTTTTAATTTGAGGCTTGAAATGGGGTGCATAGCTTATGGGCCTAATCCCAAAGTGAACAATACATATCTTGAACTTAAATCACAACCAGCAATTAATTGAAACATGCATCTTCTATTTCTACTTATTGATTTATTAGTGAAAAATTAACCTAAAAAATTTATAAGAATTAGACGGATTAGGTTGGATTAATGATTCATCTATTATAAACTCCATCTATTTTGATTCGTCCGAATTTAATTCAACAAAGGTCAAAGGTTTGATATCCTTAATATCAGACATCTTTATCCAACAAAATTAAGATAAATAAAAAGAAATTATCTGATATTAATGATGCTTGCGTACCTTATAATGACTTCATAATACAAAAGAGCAAAACTGCTTTTAGTAGCATAATTTACATGTTGATCAAAGTTATCTAAACTTATGTAGCCAAGACTTTTTTGGACAAAATTAGTGGAAGTAAAGTACAATATACCTATCTTTATCTACAACAAATGACATTGAGAGTATGACTCCTATGCTACTAGGTAGTTGAGAGCTATGTTTGTTGACTAATAAATCGACGGGTTATTTATAGATTGAATTTGAACATATTAAAATTGATCGACTTAACATTATTGGGTTGAAATAAACTATGTCAAGATAGATTAAACAAGAGAAACTTTATAAAAATCACTATAGTGTGGAGGTTAATTATCAAATGGAACTATAGTTCTAGTAATTATCATTCATAACAAAATTTAATTGTTAGACGATTGTATTCCGTGTATTCATTTGCGAAATGGATATTGCTATGTCGATTGTGTTTGTTGGGCAACAAATATAATATGTATCAACTATATTCATTCACACAATAAGTAGAATCATATATCAGTTGTATTCGTTTGCACAACAAATAGAATCATGTATCAACCGTATTCGCTCGCACAACTAATACAACTAAGGCAAAATACATAAAATAGTACAATGGTGTATACAAGCAACAAAAAATTAGAAGATGGTATTTATTCATCCGCTTTAATTTCACTTGTATTCATTTGTTTTTCTAAATCAATTGTTATTAGCTTGTATCACTTGTATTCATCGGTTCTAATTTTCATGTACAACTTCTCAATCTTAACTCAATTCAGTGTCCTTTATGACAAAAACCCTATTAAACTACTTACTCCATCCAACAATAGTTGTCCACTATACTAAACATAGTTGTCCAACAATACTTGTTCAGTTTGGAAAATCAAGAGATAAATTACTTTTTATGTCTATTTTACCCTTGCTATTAAATACTATTTATCATATAACACATTTCTCAAAAACATTAAATTTAATAAAGTCAAAAGATAAAATAATAATATTATCCCTATTATTTTTATATCTCTTAAGGAGCGTACCAAGTTAATAGTGGACAACTGATAGAATATGTGCGTCCACTATCAGTCAATGGACCAGGTCCCTTGACACAACATAACAGTAATGAAGAGTAAACGAATAAAAGAGAACAACACAAGCAGTTTACGTGAAAACCTCCTTGCTCAAGGGAGTAAAACCACGACCTGTCACACATGATTTTCAACTGTTTTCACTAATCTTCTTAAAGCAAAAGTGAAACACAGATTACACCGCCAATGAGATTAACCTCTTAATCTCAAAACTAAGTAATACGCCTATTACTTACTGAGCCTAAGCAGATATCACACTGCCCACTAAGCTATTAACTCCTAGATAACTTAGACTTAAACTAAGCAGATACCACACTGCCCACTAAATCAACTATCTCCTAGATGACTTAGAATTTAACTGAGCAGATACAACACTGCCCACTAAATCAGTTAACTGTATCTGATTTAGACCTTTTACAACTAGAACAAACGATCTGATTCCTTTATAGATTAGGAACAGATTTACAATATAAGCATTGAAGTATGACTCCTAAGACAACTGTGACAAATGCAGCTCTATCAGGTCCCTGTTGCTCTTTTGGAGAAAACTTCACGAAAGATCGGTCTTTGCTTGTGTACTTGAGAATTTTCAAGATGCAAAAACTAAGGTTGTGTCTATTGAGGAAACCCTTATAAAGGATAGACACAGCCTTCGAGGCCATGCCGTTGGCCGAAGTTTCTGCCACAGTTGAAGACTGTGCACCAACCAATTGTACTTTTTACAGTCTGTCATTTGTATACATATTGACACAAGGATTAGGTCCCTTTACAAGATCCTGCGATTTATCAAATCATCAAAACTGCAAATAACAACAACTATTATTGTAAATAAGAAACTTTAAAACCATGTCCTTCAATTAATTCACAACAACCAAAGAAAATCAATGAAGCAGCTAATTAGTCAGGGTAATGGAGTATTACTTTTGGCCGATAGGACATAACGTGAGTACGTTAATTAAGTGTACTTTTTTTATAGTTCAATATTAGGGAAATGCATAAATTTTCCTTTAATTGTGTATCGAAAAGTCAGTTACACATTTAAACTATCATAACGATCTATTACATATCTCTACTATATAAAAGTGAATTTATTTACCCATAAAGCTGACATGACAAATTAATAATTAAAAAAAAAAAATCATTCGCATTAGATAATTATTTAAGTTAAAAAAAATAAAATTAAAAATCAAAATATTTTTACACCCCACCCTCCTCAGCTTCTTCACACACCATTAAGCTTAAAATACACCAATAACAAGAAGCAACCAAGAAACAAATTACTTCAAAAAGGAGTAAAATATTAGGAGGTTTCAATCATTGGAGCTTTGGTTTTTGAGTGAATTGAGTGATCTATTGAAGATGGGAAGAAATTTATTTTTCTATTATCTCTATTTTTTAAGAAACCTCCCGGAAGAACATTGTTGACACCCAATTTTGGACCTCCACAATATAAATTAATCACCGAGCTTCCTCAATTTCAAACGATTTGAAATAATTGATTTTATAAAAATTCAAAATATGTTTCAAGATATTTTAAGAATCTTATTCACTTTTATAATATTTTAAATAATAAATATGTTTTATATTGTTACGTATGTAACTGATATATTTTACAAATACTTGAAAACTATCTTGAAAATATTTCATTTTTGCTTTTGTTAACGTTAAACACTTTATTACTTTGATTTAGTTTGAATCATATGTATGTTTTGAATTAATTAGTTTGATTAAGCTAATTATTTTATCTTGTTGAGATTAAGAGGCTCGTGAATTAATTAATGTTAATTCGTCTTATTTAAATTTTAGCCAAATTTATTAATCAAAATCAATTTGGCTACATTCATTGATTCAATTTGGTTATAATTGAAATTCGTTTGGGCTATCATTTAATTGCAAGCTTAGCCATTGGTTCATTTGTTTACCCCATCCTTAATTCAATTTTCAGAACGTTTTGGGCCTCCCACTTTCTCAATCAGAAGCCCATCTCATCTTTTCCCAATTCCCATTCCATTAATTTCCATTAATTCCCAGCTAATTAATCCAACTGACACAGCCCACCAAGAATCCATTTTTCCACTCCTAATTGTCAGCCCAATACAACATACAATACATACAATCATTTCCAGCCCACCTTTAATACTCCCGACCCAGCCCAATTATATTCTAAAAAGAAACCCAGCAACGTGGGCAAACAGAGGAAGTAATACAGCGTGCTGGCAGCAACATCATTGCAACGTCAAAATACACGGCGATCTTAAACGGCACCAACAATTTCTCTCCGCTAACGTTCACAAGGAGACAGAAACTACACGATTTGAGAGCAAAGACGTGTATTCGTTGTCGCCTTTTTCTTTTCCCTCTCCAGTACGGTTTCAACAGCAAAAGCATCTGCAATTTCGTCCTTATATCCTTGGATCGAGCCACGTAGCTCTTCAAGGACGATAAGTTGATCATGTCCGTCCGTCTCCTTTTCCTCTTCCGGAATGGGGTTGAAGTTTCAGAAAAAGAGTGTTTCCCTAAAATGGTGAAAGAAAGGGGAGTTTTGAATTTGAAAAATGGGCCTCGAATTCGGATTCACCCGTTTTCCCCCCAATCCGAACCCTAGTTTTCTTCTATATATTCCTCTTTATTCATTGTGAAAGGGGGGGAGATTTTTAGTTTGTTAAAAAATAATAATAATATTAACTATAAGAATACATATACAAAATCAGTAGCTATCGACGAGATTTTTGCTTTTTGTGTTCGCCGCTTGCAAGCTTGCCGGAATCTCGACGTGGTCTTGAAGTTGCTGCTCACTCTCCGCTCGTATCTGTCCCGGTTCAGCTGCTCTTGTTAAATTCCTCTCCATTTCGTGTTTCCATTGTTTGAGGCTTTCGATTTCGATTATGTTGCTGCTGTTCGCTCGCAGATTTCTTTAATGTCGATACCGAGTTGTCGTTTTAGCACCTGAATATAGTTAATTGTTATCCATCTTGCTGATAGAATGAGTTATTGATTTAGTTTAAGCTTTGTTTTGATCAAATCTTCCATGTTTAGTCTACGATTACTTACTGTTTGAATTCTTTGATGTCCTCTGCCTCAATTTCTTTGCATCTATAGTTAACATTTTGTTTCGAATCATTTCTCTTCAAGTCGCCTCTGTTAGCTTTCAGAAGAGTATTTGCTTTGCTCGTTTTGCTTCAACTTATTCGTAGCCTTCTCCTCGTTTTACAATCTGATTCATGTCACAAGTAATTATAATTTTGCTGAGTCTGTGAGTCTTTAAATAATGTTTCTTGCAAGTATATTCTTGCCCCTCCCCCCTTAGTTTAAGATGTGGGTTGCATTTGTTTCACTTCTCATTTTTTGTCTTATTTTTATTTATTTAGATCGGTAGTTATATTGCCTTAGGAAATTATTGTTTTCAAGTTGAATTTGATTGTTCATGTGCCAACAAGTCTCTGTTTCTCTTAAACATCTCTTATTTTTAAACGTTGGAACTAGTACTAAAATTATCTTCCAATGACCCATTTATGCTTATGGAAAAGGTTTAGTTAATTGGTTATTGATTTGGACGTATGGTTTTAATAAGTATATAATACGATATTTATTAATTGTCAAGTGGTATTGCTATCAGTATGTTTTGCTCATTTATTGATTAAGTTTTAGTCCTAAGTTTCCTTTGTTACAAATATGCATTAATCTTTTTTCTTTTTGCTGTTTCATGTGATCTTGAGTGCGTTCCTCGAGCTCCACTGCCTCCCTTTCTTTTTTCATTCCAAATGGGCCATTGAGGCCTAATTGCATTTCCTCGAGCCTTATTTGAATCTGAGTCCCAATGGACTGATGTATGACGCAAGGAATAGCGATCAATAGCTTGGCTACAGGGGCTGGAAATCAGAAATGTGCTCTGGAAAGCTAAAATCAGGCTGTATACAGCCGTATACACTGATATACATGGAAAAAATACCAATATACAGGTTCAAAAAATAAAATGCAGGCTGCAAGGGTCAAAATAGACTGAATATACTCGGTATACAGTCCGATATACACAAAAACGTGCCTGAATACGACCCATATACAATGATATACCTTTTCTGTATACACAGGCGTCTGGGAGCGAAAATGGGTCCAAAAACGGCCCAGCAGCAAAAATTTTAACTAAATAGGCCCAAATTCATGTCTTGGGTCATTTTTAGTGTTAGGATAGGTACAGGTGATTCAAATGGGCCGAAGGCCCAAAACGAAAAATGGGCGGACAGAAACCAGATTTGGGTCCCACCCTCTTTCCCTCTTTACTTCACTGTGTTTGTTTTGCTTGTTAATAAATAAGTTTACAAAATACTTTATTTAAATAATATTGCGACATTTTTCTGTTACTCCCTTAAAATGGTTCTAACTACAAGATTTGTTCAATCAAGTTAAGTTAAACTACTTTAGCCAAATAAATTAGTTGTCGGATAACCGCATTAGCGGATATTCTAGTTGCTTTAAAAAACCTTCCTAGAATATTAATAGGAACTCCGAACCCTCTTTAAGTATTTTCAATTGTTTTTCTGTTTTAATCTATTGAGAATCAGTTTTCTTGATTTTTCTTAAAAATTAAGTGGCGACTCTTAAACCAGTCTAAATATATTTTTAAATAAAAAAAACATGGAAAAAGAATAAAGAATATATGCCCAGATCTGAAAAATATTTACCACTACAAGCTGCAATAAATAACAATGGAAGCTCAGTTTCCATGGTCAATCAATGGAAGAAACTGAAGCAACCTTCTTGTTGATACATTTTGGAATGGAAGAATTCTTCCACTCCACGAATCAACTCCAGATTGCGGGCAATTTTCTTGGTGTCTATTGCTAAAAGTTTCTTCTTTACCGTTTTGCTATGAAGAAGATATAATTATTAGATAATTTTAATAATTAATTAGGAATTAATTAGTGTAAAATATAATTAATAAATAAAAGTTAAGTAATAAAGAAAAGAAAGTAAAAAAGATATAAAAAAAATACAATTTCTGACATAGTGCTGACATAGCGCTGATGTGGATACACCACATACTGTGAGAGTGGTGTTGCACATATTAAGATGGTATTATATTCACTTTTAAGTAATAAAGATATGTAATAGTTGAAGCGTATATTAGAATCAATAATTTGATGAGATGAATATAAAAATAATGGAGCCATGACGTAATTTATTGACTTTACAATCTTTATTATGATAAAAATAGCTTTAAATTATCGTATACGCACAAGCTGAAAAAACTAATCCTGGAGTTAAATTGCCATAAATGCTCAATCATTCATGCATGTGGGTCATACACTCAATCTATCTCAAAAATTGGTTTTTCTAATGTACAATAGAAAATATGAGGGCGAGATCGTTCGATATGTGAACAAAATTGATATATATATATATATATATATATATATATATTTATTTATATATTAAAAATGATTGAGAAGCTATATAAAAATTTTAAAATACTTTTAATAATAATGAAAATTCTTTTTATAAACATTATATAAATTTAATCTAAAGCAAACAATATCATATCAAATCATTTTTACTACGGATTAAGATTAACTTTTAAGACGATCTCAACGCACAACCAAATTTAAACTTAATTATTGTTATCCACATAATTCATACAATTACCTGCTAGTGGTAGTTTAGGTTTTTCTGTTATCAGTCTAAAATCTATTAGTGAATCAATTTGATATTTCCTTATTAAAAATAATTTCTTGGATGAAAATATTTTCCTTGTCCATCTCAAATGAAGTGCGTCTCATAAAGGGCAGCAGTCACATTCAACATACATAATAATCAAGGAACAATATATGTGGTTTACGAATAAGTTTGGCCTCTTGCCATATATTTGATAGAAGTGGGTTCAAAATTTCAATTTTAGAATTTTATTATTGATATTTGATTTATCGGATTCAAAAATTATATTTTTATATATTTATTCAAAGAGTTTTGAATACATTATAAAATTCAAACCAAACTACTAAGTTTGAATTAATTTCATAAGCAATAAAAAAATGGGATAATTTCAGAGACCTTCCTTCATGTTTTGATCTATAACACTCACATCCCTTGTGATTTACGATATTACACATACCTCCCTTATTTTAATTTTTTTTTTGTAACTATTCTTTAAACCTATTTAAAATAATATAAATCAATTATGACTGTACAAATTTAACTTTTTTCATATTAAAAATATGACTTAATTAATAATATTTTAAAAATAAATCAACACAAATAAATTAATACTATAATATATATCATATATATATATACACGTGTTTTTTTTTACCGAATAAAGATACACATTTCTTCTTAATAAATTTATTTTTAAAGTTTTTATTAAATAAGTTATTTTTTTAAATATGAATTAATATGACGAAATTATTATAAAGACGGACAAATGTCAAATTACAATTGATTATATTTATTTTAAACAGGTTTGAAAAATGGCAATAAAAAAATCAAATTTAAAAAGATATGCTATATGTATAATATCGTAAACCACACGTGAGGGAAATGTTATACTAGGAAAATTTATCAAAAAAAAAATACTTATAAAATAAATATATGACTCGTGGTATGTCGACCGTAATTTATTGGTGTGGACCGGGAAATGGGGATGCTGAATTCCTTTGAAAATTCAATCCTCTTTTAAAGTCCTGAAAAAGCTTCAAGCTTTCCACCACATTGCTTTTGCCATTTTTCATTTTCCTTTAACAATGTCTCTCAAATTCTTCAAATCCTTTTTTGATTCTTCCTCATGGCCCCTTCAAGAACTCAATGTTGAGCAAAAGGGGGTGTTTTTCTCCTATTTTCTTGGGTTTTTAGCTTTACTATGGTTCCTTTGTTTTTTCATCAGTAATAACTCAAACAAGAGACTGCCACCAGGGCCTAAAGCTTTGCCCTTGTTAGGTAATCTTCATTCTCTTGATCCTGAACTTCACACCTATTTTGCATCTCTTTCCCAAACTTATGGCCCAATTTGTAGACTCTGGCTTGGTAAAAAAATTGGGATTATTATTACTTCTCCTGCTTTAGCTCGTGAGGTTCTTAAGGATCAAGATACCATTTTTGCTAACAGAGATGTGCCGGCTGCTGGTAGAGAAGCTACTTACGGTGGAAATGACATAACTTGGACTCCTTATGGACCGAAATGGCGTATGTTGAGGAAGGTTTGTGTTCGTGATATGCTTAGTGGTTCTACTTTAGATTCTGTTTATGCACTAAGGAAAAAGGAGCTTAGACAGACAATCAATTACCTCTATAGTCAGGCTGGAGTGCCTGTGAACGTTGGTGAACAGATGTTCTTGACTGTGCTTAATGTGATTACAAGCATGTTATGGGGTGGCACAGTGAAGGGTGAGGAAAGAGCTAATCTTGGGGCAGAGTTTAGGCATGTTGTGAATGAAATGACTGAGCTGTTAGGTACTCCAAATGTTTCCGATTTTTACCCGGGCTTGGACTGGTTCGATTTGCAGGGTGTTATAAAGAAGATGAAAGTGTTGGCAAAGAGATTTGATAAGATATTTGAGAGCATGATTGATCAAAGACAGAAAATGGATAGAAATGCTGAGATGGGAGCTGGTGTTGGTCAAGAAAGCAAGGACTTTTTGCAAGTTTTGCTGAAGTTGAAAGATGAAGCAGATTCCAAAATGCCTCTGACTATGACTGAACTCAAAGCCTTACTCATGGTATGATCTGTTACTTCCATTAGATGCGATTTTGATTGTTTCCATTAGATGACTGAACTGTTGGTTGCTAAATTCTAATTTGTTATTGAACTGCACTAAGGAAAGAGTCATTTAGCATCAAATAATATATAAAGCTTTAATTATATCAAAAATATGTGAAGACTAAATTGAGAACCTTGAGCTGAACACCTATATACAGTTCTACAAATAAAAAATTGTTGTACATGAAAATAACTTTACGAATACCATGAACAGGATATGGTTGTTGGTGGAACTGACACTACTGCCAACGTAGTTGAGTTTGCCATGGCTGAAATTATGAACAACCCAGATGTCTTGCGGAAATTACAACAAGAACTAGATACAGTCGTGGGAAAAGATAACATAGTGGAAGAGTCTCATATTCAACAGTTACCATATTTCTACGCAGTTATGAAAGAAGCCTTGCGTTTACATCCAGCTCTTCCACTATTGGTGCCACATTGTCCTAGTGAAACATGCACTGTTGGAGGATACACTGTCCCTAAAGGATCTCGTGTTTTCATAAATGTATGGGCTATACAGCGAGATCCTTCTATCTGGAAAAATCCAACTGAGTTCCATCCAGAGAGATTTTTGGACAATAAGTGGGATTATAGTGGAAATGATTTCAACTATTTCCCCTTTGGTTCTGGCAGAAGAATCTGTGCGGGGATAGCCATGGCAGAGAGGATGTTCATGTATTCACTGGCTTCACTCATTCATTCTTTCGACTGGAAATTGCCTGAAGGAGAGACATTAGACCTCACAGAGAAGTTTGGGATTGTTCTGAAGAAGAAAATGCCTCTGGTGGCTATACCTATTCCAAGATTATCCAATCCAACACTCTATGAGTAAAATAAAAGATGTTGCTCTATCCTGTCAATGGTCTTATGAACAACTCAATGTCCACTGTTCCATGTGATATGGCTGATTTTTTTTATGACTACTTATGAATTTGAAATAATAATACATGTATTACTCTCATTGGGTATGTTGTTGTTGTGATACATGTATTACTCTATTGAAGCACTTGCTTTATTTTAATGCAATGAACCAAATGGACAATAACATATATCAGTACGGCAGTAATTATTATATGCTGATCGATAAATCTGTATATTGTAATTTGTGCGTAAGTTATCCATAAGAGTATGGTTTTGATGAGCACATATGGTTGTAATTATTCTCATTGAGGTTTGCAATCTCCTGTTTCCTACCTTTTGCTAGTGTTTTTATATAACTATTGAAATGTGTTTGTAGTGATTATACTTCTGTCTTTTGTACGATGAACTATATATGGAGATGTGTTCCCTGTAATTTGGATCCATTTCTAACTAATTCAATGGTTTCTATACAGTTGGTACACATCAAGAATATGAAAGCTGCAACTCAGTCTGCCTGAATGACTGAATCCCAGTATCTGATTAGATTTCTTCCAGAATCTTCTCAACCCAAGTTAAAATACCTAATCAAGCTATTCTTCTGCTGACAGTTTCCTCGTTCACAATGGTCATTTGTGTGTTCCAGATGGCATCCGGAGGCGATCATTTCTGAGGTGCACAGTACGCTACTAACTTCTAGCTGTCGTTCCAGAAAGGCTTGGGCACACATGTTAATCTTAGCACGATTGTCCACCCACCGATAGACGGGCAAGCAGAAGGACCATTCAAATGATATGTTAGGAGCTTATGTAATGGATTTATGAGGTAACTGGGATGCTCACCTTCTGTTGATAAAGTTCGATAATAACAACAGCTATCTGATGAGCATCTAAATGGTCGTTTGAGACCTTTGTACAGGCAACAATGTAGATCGCCCATAGGTTGGTTCGAACCGAGTAGAGTGAAGCTGATTGGCCCAATCTTGTTCATGAAGCCCGAGAAAAGGTAAATAATATTCGAGAAAGGCTAAAGACAATTCAGAATTGATAGGTGAGTCTGTGGATATAGCCTTCGTTAAGGTGTTATGGCATAATCATAATTCCAACTAAGCTACATTCGAAGTGAAGAAAGATATGAAAGGATCATATGTTGGAGATGATAATTGCGAAGTGGCCTAAAGTTGTAAGATTGTTTCCCATACACTCTTTCATTCGTTGTGTTTTATTTTTGCTTGTACTTCTACAACTAGCTAGTAAGACTAAAGTTTGGCATAAGCATCTAGGGCATCCAAGTTCTACCGTTTTGTTCCATTTATGGAGTTTTGGGTTATTGAGAAATAAAAATCAATTTTCAGCAACTCCCTTTGATTGTCCTACCCATGCAAATTAGGCAAAAATAAAACTCAACCTTTTCCTAATTTTGATAGTTGTTTTGCGAAGTGTTTTGATGCCATTCATAATGATGGTTGGGGCATTTCAACAATTATTTCTCATGCTCATTATATTGTAAGAAAATATTTCAAAATTTATATTTTATATTATAATATATATATATATATATAAGAGTACCTTATTATATTGTAAGAAATTAGTTTAAAACAAAATTTGTGTTTCAATAAAATAATTAAAATGAGTATCTTATTATTATTTTTTAAAAATTAGTTTAAAACAAAATTTGTATTTCAACAAAATTTAATGAGAAAATTATTTAAATTAATTAGGTGACTTTCTAAATGAAAATATCAATAGTTGAGTGACTTGAGGTTACTTTCTGTGAAAAAAATCCTTAGTTGAGTGACTTTGAGTTAAAAACTAAAAAGGTAAGTTGAGTGAAAAGAAGTATTAGTTGAGTGACCATCTGAGTTATTAACTCAAAAATTCAACATTATAAATATATCAATTATTATAGCTGCCAAATCTCAACTTTTATGGGCGCAAAATCTCTAACATTTAATGGCTGCCAAATCTTTGACAAAAGGAAGAAAACTTTGTTGAATCAAAAAAGGCCACATCACAAAAGCATTGAGCTTCCCACTACATTGGTTCTGCCAATTTCCATTTCCTTCTTAGGCTCAAACAATGTCTCTCAAATTCTCCAAACCTCTGTTTGATTCTTTCTCATGTCCCTGGCAAGAATCAAATATTGAGCAAAAAGGTATATTTTTCTCCTATGTTCTTGGTATTGTAGCTTTACTATGGTTTCTTTGGCTTTTCATTAACAAGTCAAAAAAGGGACAACCCCCATTGCCACCGGGGCCTAAAGCTTTGCCTTTGCTAGGTAATCTCCATTATCTTGAACCTGAACTTCACACCTATTTTGCATCTCTTTCCCAAACTTATGTCTCCATTTTTAGACTCTGGCTTGGTAAAAAACTTGGCATTATTATTACTTCGCCTGCCTTAGCTCGCGAGGTTCTTAAGGAACAAGATACCATTTTTGCTAACAGAGATGTGCCTTCTGCTGGAAGAGAAATGTCATATGGCGGTGCTGACATAGTTTGGAATCCTTTTGGACCGAAATGGCGTATGTTGAGGAAGGTTTGTGTTCGTGATATGCTTGGTGGTTCTGCTTTAGATTCTGTTTATGCACCAAGGAAAAAGGAGCTTAGACAGACAATCAATTACTTCTATAGTCAGGCCGGATTGCCTGTGAATGTTGGTGAACAGATGTTCTTGACTATGTTTAATGTGATTACAAGCATGTTATGGGGTGGCACAGTGAAGGGTGAGGAAAGAGCTAATCTTGGGGCAGAGTTTAGGCATGTTGTGTATGGAATTACTGAGCTGTTAGGCACTCCAAATGTTTCCGATTTTTACCCGGGCTTGGACTGGTTCGATTTGCAGGGTGTTACAAAGAAGATGAAAGTGTTGGCAAAGAGATTTGATAAGATATTTGAGAGCATGATTGATCAAAGACAAAATGGATAGAAATGCTGAGATGGGAGCTGGTGTTGGTCAAGAAAGCAAGGACTTTTTGCAAGTTTTGCTGAAGTTGAAAGATGAAGCAGATCCCAAAATGCCTCTGTCTATGACTGAACTCAAGGCCTTACTTATGGTATGTTTTATCGGCTGCGCATTTTGATCGTTTCCATTAGATGACTGAACTGTTGGTTGCTAACTTGTTATTGGACTGTACTAAGGAAAGAGTCATTTAGCATCAAATAATATGTAAAGCTTAATTCAATCAAAATTATGTGAAGACTTAATTGAGAACCTTGAACTGAACACCTATATATATACAGTTCTACAAATTAAAAAATGTTGTACATGATCATAATTTTACAAATACTGTGAACAGGATATGGTTGTCGGTGGAACTGCTACAACCTCCAACACAGTTGAGTTTGCCATGGCTGAAATTATGAACAAACCAAACGTCTTGAGGATATTACAACAAGAACTAGATACAATTGTGGGAAAAGATAACATAGTGGAAGAGTTTCATATTCAACAGTTACCATATTTCTATGCAGTTATGAAAGAAGTCTTGCGTCTACATCCAATACTTCCACTCTTGGTTCCTCATTGTCCTAGTGAGACAAGCATTGTTGGAGGATACACTGTTCCTAAAGGATCTCATGTTTTTTTAAACGTATGGGCTATACACAGAGATCCTTCTATATGGGAAAATCCAACTGAGTTCCATCTGGAAAGATTTTTGGACAATAAATGCGATTATAGTGGAAATGATTTCAACTATTTCCCATTTGGTTCTGGCAGAAGAATGTGTGCGGGGATAGCCATGGCAGAGAGGATGTTCATGTTTTTACTGGCTTCACTCATTCATTCTTTCAACTGGAAATTAACCGAAGGAGAGAATTTAGACCTTACAGAGAAGTTTGGGATTGTTCTGAAGAAGGAAATACCTCTGGTGGCTATACCAACTCCAAGATTGTCCAATCCAACACTGTATGAGTAATATTAAAATGTGTCTGTAGAGAGTCGTATTCTGCATGATGATTCTGTCTTTTGTTTGATGAACTATGGAAATGTGCTCCATGAAAATTGATTTAAAGGTTTCGATAGAGTTTGTACACATCAAGAATAAATACATAAAGGATGTTTTCTTTGGTCTCTTGACAATATTTGCTTGAAAAAGGGAGTTTACAAAATTAATTAAATAAAAAATTATATTATAAAGGTCAAATTAGTTAAATTATAGTATGTGTTATGAATTCAAAATCCTAGATATCATAATTTTCATACATTTGGTTGTGTTTGTTTTGTGCATATGCCTCCTTCTCGATCAACACAATGAACTTTTTGTTCAGTCTGCTAAATGTTCTTTATGGGTTATAGTACTTTGCAGAAAGTTTTTTTTGTTTTTTGTTTTTTGCTATGATTCAAGTTCTAATAAATTTCATATTTTAAAAAATGTTGTTTTGTTTGAGCATCGATATTTACTCATGTGGAGTCATCTTCTGTTTTTCCTCTTCTTCTTACTTTTGAGGAGATGTCATATTTTTCTAAGCGGTTCAAATCGGGATTTGCTTATGAACGATGTCGTCCAACTTTACCCCATTTGAAAACTGATCTGCCATGTGAGACTGCTTCACAACAGAATATGAGATTTCTTCAAGGACTGCTCCTCTTGAGCCTACTCGACGATATACTAGAGTATCTCGTACTCATAATTGGTAAAGTTTCTGATCTACTTTATCCACTATTTCTGTTCCAACTTATCACTCACAAGCTTCCAAGCATGAATGTTGGCAGAAAGGAACGGAGAAAGAACTTTTGGCTCTTAAATACATATTTAGCTTTTCATAAAGATAGGAGATACTTAGGAATGATTATATCATATCTTCAAGAATGCTACAGCTTGTAATAGATGATATTCAGGGATAGGAATAGCAGAATTTTAGGGATGTAAAATCAGCATCCTTTCTATTTGTTGGCAGAACTCTCAAATCTGAGAGACATTCATTCAGCAAAATTGACTAAAGCAATTTTCAATATGCTATATGATGATTTTTGATTCCCAGATAGTGTTAGCTGTGTTATGAACATCTAGAAAATTTGGCACTCTCATTTACTAAGGAGATTCTGTCGAAATTTGGGAGTATCAAATTTCGATTCATAAGAAAGTAAAGAGAGTGGGCAAGAAGGCCTAAGACCCTTTTAGACTCGAGAACGACCACATTTCAACATTCAAGGAAGGATATTTATAATATTAATCAAACAAAATAGTGTTTAGAAAGAACAAATTAGTCAAAGTGTAATTTTCTATCTTATTATGGTATTATAGGTTACAAGAATTATTATTATAGAGAAATCGGAATAAAGAAGATAAGCATAATACTTAAAACACAAGTGAAATTAGTATTACAAAGCAAAACCTTGAGCAAGGTGTGTGAAATTTTCCTAAAAGAAAGTAAACAAAAAGGATCTTAAAGAGCATATTTCTGCTGGCATGAAGACAATATACACCTAATTTAATACGATTTCTTTATCTGTGTTGTGGACAGGAAGAAGCACCAATTCTAGCTGGAAGGTATCAACATCTGAAGATTCATTTGCACTACCCAACAAAGGTCATTGACTTCTTCATTTATTTGAATCCCAAGGTACAATTATATTCAAATACATTGTTTACGCCAAATTATATTAATTTATTGCTGTATAAGAAACTAATGTATCATGTCAATTTTGAATGAATCATATATCTGCCGAATACTTTTTGTCTTGATCCAAGATTTCTCATTCCTTTATCAAAATTCCATTTTGTTTTAAGTGGTGTTAAAACATTGAGCTTCCCACAACATTGGTTCTGCCAATTTCCATTCCCTCTTAGGCTCAAATAATGTCTCTCAAATTCTTCAAACCTCAGTTTGATTCTTTCTCATGTTCCTGGCAAGAATCAGATATTGAACAAAAAGGTGTATTTTACTCCTATGTTCTTGGTATTGTAGCTTTACTATGGTTTCTTTGGCTTTTCATTAAGAAGTCAAAAAAGGGACAATCCCCATTGCCACCAGGGCCTAAAGCTTTGCCTTTGGTAGGTAATCTCCATTCTCTTGATCCTGAACTTCACACCTATTTTGCATCTCTTTCCCAAACTTATGGCCCCATTTGTAGACTCTGGCTTGGTAAAAAAGTTGGGATTATTATTACTTCGCCTGCCTTAGCTCGCGAGGTTCTTAAGGATCAAGATACCATTTTTGCTAATAGAGATGTGCCTGCTGCTGGTAGAGAAGCTACATATGGTGGCACTGACATAGTTTGGACTCCTTATGGACCGAAATGGCGTATGTTGAGAAAAGTTTGTGTTCGCGAAATGCTTAGTGGTTCTACTTTAGATTCTGTTTATTCATTAAGGCGGCGGGAGCTTAGACAAACGATCAATTACTTCTATAGTCAGGCGGGATTGCCTGTGAATATAGGTGAACAGATGTTCTTGACTGTGCTTAATGTGATTACAAGCATGTTATGGGGTGGCACAGTGAAGGGTGAGGAAAGAGCTAGTCTTGGGGCAGAGTTTAGGCATGTTGTTACTAAGATGACTGAACTGTTAGGTACTCCAAATGTTTCTGATTTTTATCCAGGCTTGGCCAGGTTTGATTTGCAGGGTGTTACAAAGAAGATGAAAGTATTGGCAAAGAGATTTGATAAGATATTTGAGAGCATGATTGATAAAAGACAGGAGATTGATAGAAATGGTGGGATGGAAACTGGTATTGGCCAAGAAAATAAGGATTTTTTGCAAGTTTTGCTGAAACTGAAAGATGATGAAGCTGCCAAAATGCCTTTGACCATGCCTGAACTCAAAGCCTTACTCATGGTATGTTTTCTCAATTGTGCATGCTACTACAGGAAAAATCCAGTAAGTAAAGACTTAACTATGAACCTTGAACTGAACTCCAGTATCCAGCTCTACAAGTAGTATAAATTTTGTTATACATGATAATAACTTTACAAATACTGTGAACAGGATATGGTTGTCGGTGGAACTGACACAACCTCCAACACAGTTGAGTTTGCCATGGCTGAAATTATGAACAAACCAGACGTCCTGAGGAAATTACAACAAGAAGTAGATACAGTTGTGGGTAAAGATAACATGGTGGAAGAGTCTCATATTCAACACTTACCATATTTCTATGCAGTTATGAAAGAAGTCTTGCGTCTACATCCAGCGCTTCCACTCTTGGTTCCTCATTGTCCTAGTGAGACAAGCACTGTTGGAGGATACATTGTTCCTAAAGGATCTCGTGTTTTCATAAATGTATGGGCTATACAGAGAGATCCTTCTATATGGGAAAATCCAACTGAGTTTCATCCAGAAAGATTTTCCGAAAATAAATGGGACTATAGTGGAAATGATCTCAACTACTTCCCGTTTGGTTCTGGCAGAAGAATCTGTGCGGGGATAGGCATGGCAGAGAGGATGTTCATGTATTCACTGGCTTCACTCATTCATTCTTTTGACTGGACATTGCCCGAAGTAGAGACATTAGACCTTACAGAGAAGTTTGGAATTGTTCTGAAGAAGAAAATGCCTCTGGAGGCTATACCTACTCCAAGATTATCCAATCCGACACTGTATGAGTAAGATATGTCTGTAGAGAGCCGTGTTCTGCATGATGATTTTATCTTTTTGTATGATGAACTATGGAGAAGTGCTCCATGAAAATAGGATCTATTTGAAATTGATTGGAAGTTTTCTGTATAGTTTGTACACAGCATGAATAAATATAAAAAGGGTGTTTTCCTTGTTCTCTTGACAATATTTGCTTGAAAAAAAAGGGTGTTTACCAAATTAATTAAATAGAAAAAGTATACATAAAGGACAGATTAGTTAAATTATATACTTTTGTATTAGTTTAAAAAAATCCCTAATTGAAAAGACAAATTGGAACCAATAGTTGTTTCATTGGTTTTGCTTTGACTTTCAAGAGTCACTTTTTGTCTTATCCAACATATTTTTATTTTTCAGCAAATTTTACTTCCTTTTTATATATATGGTGTTAAAGTATTGATTTTTTTCTAATATTAAAGCAATAATTTATCATTGATCAAGGTTCAAAAAAATTACTTTTTTTCGACTTCTGAAAACCAATTTTTTTTTATTACTCAGAACAACTATTTTTTTCAGTGAACCTTAACCAGCTACCTCAATTCTCTAAATTAACTTGAAAAAACTATAACTGTTAACTGCTCATAATTTGGCCAAACATACTCCAATATCCTATGTGACTTGTGAGAAACTTTAATTTTTGTTTCTCCAAAGAAAAGAAAAGAAAAGAAAGGAAAGGAACCGTCCCCATTTTGAAACAACAAATTGGAATCTTATAGAAAGTCACCTGATAATTAGATTTGATGTAATTCAGTGTAATTACACTGTCTAGCCTGTTTGGTTGGTCATGTAGTTACTTTATAATTGAGTGTAATTGACAGATGCAATTACACTCTCCAATTTTCAGGGAACAACTGCAAATTACGATTACGAGTAATTACATGGTTACAGGTTGATTACTTTTTAATTTCATTTTTTTAAAAATATTTTTTATTTCTATTAATTTATTTTTATTATTCTAAAAAATTTTAAAAGTTTATTTTATATTTTATGTTGTTTATATTTCATTTCCTTCTCATTCTCAGCCTTTACTTCATGTGATCCATGCAATTTTTTGTATTATCTATCTTTTTATGCCATGTTTATTTTTCATTAGCATAATTTAGTTAGTATTTTAATTTTTAAATTAAAGTAGAATTCATTGTTAAGTAAGGTTATAGACTTACGTTTTCCTTTTCTTTTAAATCATATTTATGTATGTTATGTTGAAATTTGATATAAGAGTATTATGTTTAAATTTTTTGTTTTGAATATACAACTTATGTTATATTTTTAGTTTCATTTGTTTTAGTAGTATTGACTTGAGACTTCACATTGGAAGTCATTTATTTTCTAGTTAGACTTGATAGATTATCTTTTTGTCTAATGTTTTAATAATTTATGACATTTTATTTATAATATATATTAATCTTTTTTATCAAACATGCATTTCATGATGTTTATAGAAATTTTGTACTTTTAGTTTTTATGATTAATTCAATTGAAATATATTAATTTGAAAAATATAAATCAATAATTTTTTTGTAATATTTGTCAAGAACATATGTTTATTAATTAATATATTTTAAAAAGACTATATATTTTAATATTTAATTTAATATCATATATAAAGCTTCTTAGTTGTCTAATATAAATTTTAAATAATTAACTTTTATTTTTAAAATTTAATATAATCTCATGATTGCAATTGTGTATACAAATAGTACATGTATAATTATACCATAACAAATAGATTAGTTATAATTAATAGATTGTGTAATTACTAGACTGGTACTATCCTAGAAATTGAAGCACCAGTGGAGTTTGTCCCTACATTTTTTATTTGGCCACTGGAGGATCTGAAAGGATGCAGAAACATTCTGGAGAGCCAGCAACACAAGAATTATCTAATATGAAATGATTGAATCAACACTGTAACAGTATGAGTAGGGGCATACTTTTGTCTTCATCCTCAAACCCCTCTTTGATTCTTTCCTTCAAAAGCTTCTGCCATTTTCCATTTCCTACTTAGGCTCCACAAATAATGTCTCACAAATTCCTGTTTGATTCTTTCCCATGGCCCCTGCAAGAACTCAATATTGAGCAAAAGGAGGTGTTTTTCTCCTGTTTACTTGGTTTTTTAGCTTTACTTTGGTTTCTCATCAGTAACTCAAACAAGGGACTGCCACCAGGGCCTAAACCTTTGCCCTTGATAGGTAATCTCCTCTCTCTAGATCCTCAACTTCACACCTATTTTGCATCTCTGTCCCAAACTTATGGCCCCATTTGTAGAATCTGGCTTGGTAAAAAACTTGGGATTATTATTACTTCCCCTGCTTTAGCTCGCGAGGTTCTTAAGGATAAAGATACCATTTTTGCTAACAGAGATGTGAGTGTTGCTGGTAGAGAAGTTACATATGGTGGAACTGACATAGTTTGGACTCCTTATGGACCTAAGTGGCGTATGTTGAGGAAGATTTGTGTTCAAGAAATGCTTAGTGCTTCTACTTTAGATTCTGTTTATGCACTGAAGCGAAGGGAGCTTAGACAATCGATTAATTACTTTTATAATCAGGCAGGATCGCCTGTGAATATTGGTGAACAGATGTTCTTGACTGCACTTAATGTGATAACAAGCATGTTATGGGGTGGCACAGTGAAGGGTGAGGAAAGAGCTACTCTTGGGGCAGAGGTTAGGCATGTTGTGACTAAGATGAATGAGCTGTTAGTTACTCCAAATCTTTCCGATTTTTACCCGGGCTTGGCCTGGTTTGATTTCCAGGGTGTTAAAAAAAAAGATGAAAGTGTTGGCAAAGAGATATGATAACATATTTGAAAGCATGATTGATCAAAGACAAAAAATGAATAGAAATGGGGTTGGCCAAGAAAGCAAGGACTTTTTGCAAGTTTTGCTGAAGTTGAAAGATGAAGCAGATGGCAAAATGCCTCTGACCATGACTGAAATCAAAGCCTTACTTACGGTATGTTTTATCAGTTGTGCATTCAAATCTGTTACTTACATTTTTATATTTTCATAAATAAAAAATCGTTGTGCATGATAATAACTTCACAAATACTACGGACAGGATATGGTTGTTGGTGGAACTGAAACTAGCGCCAACACAGTTGAGTTTGCCATGACTGAAATTATGAACAAACCAGACGTCTTGAGGAAATTACAACAAGAAGTGGATACAATTGTGGGAAAAGATAACATGATGGAAGAGTCTCATATTCAACAGTTACCATATTTCTATGCAGTTATAAAAGAAGTCTTGAGTCTACATCCAGCTCTCCCACTCTTGGTCCCTCATTGTCCTAGTGAGACAAGCACTGTGGGAGGATACACTGTTCCTAAAGGATCTAGTGTTTTCGTAAACGTATGGGCTATACAGAGAGATCCTTCTATATGGGAAAATCCAACTGAGTTCCATCCGGAAAGATTTATGGAAAAAGAATGGGACTTTAGTGGAAATGATTTGACCTACTTCCCGTTTGGTTCTGGCAGAAGAATCTGTGTGGGGATAGACATGGCAGAGAGGATGTTCATGTATTCACTGGCTTCACTCATTCATTCTTTCGACTGGAAATTGCCTGAAGGAGAGACATTAGACTTTACAGAGAAGTTTGTGCTCGTTCTGAAGAAGAAAATGCCTCTGGTGGCTATACCTACTCCAAGATTATCCAATCCAACACTCTATGAGTAAGATAGAAATATGTCTGTAAAGAGTCGTGTTCTGCATGGTGATTTTATCTTTTGTGTGATGAACTATGGAACTGTGATCCATGAAAGGTGTTGCTCTATCCTGACAATGGTCTTATGAACAACTCAATGTTCCATGTGAAATGGCTAATTTCCGTGACTACTTAAATATTGTATTCTGAATTGAATTTGAAATAATACTACATGCTAGATATGATTGCTCATGAGGGGAACATTTTCCAAGTCCATATAAGCAAACCACTTGTTTGTTCCACATCCGATGTGAGACTTTTATCCACTCTAACAGAGCCCTCTTGGAACTAACCCACTAGAGATTCTTTGGTTGTCCCACTGAAGGATCTGACACAATGCAGGAGCATTTTGAATAGAAAAATGGCTTAGTTTTGACATATCTGGTTTTATTTTCTTCCTTTGTTGCAGAGGTGCTTCCTGTAGCTGCATGTAACAAATTATTAGTTTGGGTTTTTCGGTGTTTCCCATCGTCACCTTTTAGCTCTGGAATTTTCAAGTCTTCCGATCGACTTAGCTCCGCATAATTATCGTCATGCTGCTGACTTTTCATCAGTTGTAGCGATTTCCTTTTACTGCACTTATGATGCTTTTTTCTATTGGTTCTATTATTCTGTCATCTGCTAGGTATATTTCTGGAAATTGTCTTATGAACAACTCAAAGTTCCATGTGAAATGGCTAATTTCCAGACTACTTAAATATTGTATAGTAAATCAAATTTGAAATAATAATACATGCATTACTTTATTGTAGAGACTATGCTTCTGTCTTTTGTTTGATGAACTATATATGGAGAGATAAACATAAACCACAAGGGAAATTAGTATTACAAAGCAAAACCTGGATCAAGGTAGCTATGACATCCTGAAAAAGATTTAAAAGAGCATATTTGTGCTGGGATTGAAGTCTGTAAAGATATGACACCTAAGTCTAACTCAATCCAAAAGTTAGCTCATGAGGGGAGGATTGTTCAAGTCCATATAAGCAGACCACCAGTCCAATCCCAACTAATGTGGGACTTTAACCCACTTTGACGCCCCCTTCACGTCCAGGCCCAACTGGAGCATGAGCTAGGAATCCAAACAGGGATGGACCTAACTCTGATACCATGCCACAACAAAAGTATGGAGTAATTTACTACTATTTCCTTATTTGTCTTGTGAACAGGACAGATAAGGTATCAAAAGCTGAAGATTATTTGTGCTACCCAACAAGGGACCATTGACTTGTTAAATATAAATGTCATCTTGGGAAAATGGCTTCACACCCCATTGGTTCTTCCATTTCTCATTTTCCTCTTAGGCTGAAATAATGTCACTAAAATTCTTCAAACCTTTGTTTGATTCTTTCCCATGGCCATGGCAAGAACTAAATATTGAGAAAAATGGTGTATTTATCTCCTATGTTCTTGGTATATTAGCTTTACTATGGTTTCTTTGTTTTTTCATCAACAAGACAATAAAGGGACAACCCCCATTACCACCTGGGCCTAAAGCTTTGCCTTTGCTAGGTAATCTCCATTCTCTTGATCCCGAACTTCACACCTATTTTGCATCTCTTTCCCAAACTCATGGCCCCATTTGTAGACTCTGGCTTGGTAAAAAACTTGGGATTATTATTACTTCACCTGCTTTAGCTTGCGAGGTGCTTAAGAATCAAGATACTATTTTTGCTAACAGAGATGTGCCTGCTGCTTGTAAAGAATCTTCATATGGTGGAAAAGACATAGTTTGGACTCCTTATGGACCGAAATGGCGTATGTTGAGGAAAGTTTGTGTTCGCGAAATGCTTAGTGGTTCAACTTTAGATTCTGTTTATGCACTAAGGAAGAGGGAGCTTAGACAATCGATCAATTACTTTTATAATCAGGCGGGATCGCCTGTGAATATTGGTGAACAGATGTTCTTGACTGCGCTTAATGTGATTACAAGCATGTTATGGGGTGGCACAGTGAAGGGTGAGGAAAGCTCTAGACTTGGAGCAGAGTTTAGGCATGTTGTAACTGATATGACTGAGCTGTTAGGTACTCCAAATATTTCCGATTTTTATCCAGGCTTGGCCAGGTTCGATTTGCAGGGTGTAACAAAGAAGATGAATGTGTTGGAAAAGAGATTTGATAAGATATTTGAGAGCATGATTGATCAAAGACAGAAAATGGATAGAAATGCTGAGATGGGAACTGGTGTTGGCCAAGAAAGCAAGGACTTTTTGCAAGTTTTGCTAAAGTTGAAAGATGAATCAGATGCCAAAATGCCTCTGACCATGATTGAACTCAAAGCCTTACTTATGGTATGTTTTATTCATCAAGTTTTGTTGTGAGCTGAGCTGTTGTTACATTCTTCTTCTATGAAAATTCACATTCATTTGATATGGTGCTGGTTTCAAAGTTCGCATTTTAATTCAAATAGTCTAATTCCTTACCTATTATGGATAATAAAAATGGTTTTTAGTGATGTTAGTCATAATAAGAGGATCAATGCAAAAAAGAGTGAAAAATAAGATAGTAAATATACTGAAGAATTATTACATCAGATGAGTAAAAAATATTAGATGAATCAGGTTTATATAAATTCATGTTCTGAACTGTTAGTTGCTACCTTTTTATCGGATTGCATTAAGGAAGACTTAACTGTGAATTAAGGCAGTGAACCTTGAACTGAAATCCAATATACAGTATTTGATAATAACTTCACAAATACCATGGACAGGATATGGTTGTCGGTGGAACTGACAACAACCTCCAATGCGGTTGAATTTGCCATGGCTGAAATTATGAACAAACCATACGTCCTGGGGAAATTACAACAAGAGCTAGAGACAGTTGTGGGAAAAGATAATATTGTGGAAGAGTCTCATATGCAGCAATTACCATGTCTTTATGCAGTTATGAAAGAAGCCTTGCGCATACATCCAACTCTTCCACTCTTGGTGCCACATTGTCCCAGTGAGACATGTACTGTGGGAGGATACACAGTTCCTAAAGGATCTCGTGTTTTCATAAATGTATGGGCTATACAGAGGGATCCTTCTATCTGGAAAAATCCAACTGAATTCCATCCAGAGAGATTTTTGGACAATAAGTGGGATTATAGTGGAAATGATTTCAACTATTTCCCATTTGGTTCTGGCAGGAGAATCTGCGCGGGGATAGTCATGGCAGAGAGGATGTTCATGTATTCACTGGCTTCACTCATTCATTCTTTCGACTGGAAATTGTCTGAAGGAGAGACATTAGACCTTACAGAGAAGTTTGGGATTGTTCTGAAGAAGAAAATACCTCTGGTGGCTATACCTACTCCAAGATTGTCCAATCCAACACTCTATGAGTAAGATAAAAATGTGTCTGTAGAGAGTTGTGTTCTGTATGATGATTCTGTCTTTTGTATGGTGAACTATGGAAATGGGATCCATTTGAAATTGATTCAAAGGTTTCGATACAGTTAGTACACATCAAGAATGTAAAGCCTGTAATTCAAGTGTGCCTGAATTAGCACATCAGAGATAAAAATTATTTCCAGTTTTATTTCAAATTTAAAACTTTATGAAGGGCCTGAGCTTTGTTTAAGTCATAGTCAGTTATTTACTTACATTTAGTGATTATATAGGATGGAAAAATCAACAAGTGATATTTGATGAACAACTCTTCAAGTGTTCTGGTACCAAAATCTGTGGGCTGTTAGTTTGAAAGACTCAAACTCGAAAATAGAGAAAATAAAGAACACCAAATTTAAGTTGGAAAAATCCTTCAAATCGAAGGTAACAACCATAGGATCGCTATGTTTCAAATTGCTCCACTATAACAATAGGAGGATTACAAATATTCTCAAAAAATGGCTACATAATACTTTAATCGATCAATAACTATTATATATAACCAGGCAAGATCGCCTATGAATGTTGGTGAACAGATGTTCTTGACTGTGCTTAATGTGATTACAAGTATGTTATAGTTGGATTTTATTCTCAAATTTCACTTATTTTTTTAAAAAAATTAAAAAACTTGCAAGAAAAAACTGACGTCGTGAATATCAAATGTCCAATATTTACCTTCAGGAAGTCAGATAAAACACAAAGTCACATTTCTTCCATCCAAAATGTTCTGATTGACAACTTGTTTACTTCACAAATAAGTAAATTGTCCCAAAAAAAAAAAAAGTTTAAAACAAAATTTAATAAAATAATTAAAATGAGTATCTTTTTTTTTAAAGGGAAAATGGTCTGATATACTCCTCAACTTTGTCATTTAGAGTTGACATACCCCTTGTTATGAAAGTGACTCATATATGTCTCTACTGTTATACAAGTGGCTCACATATACCCTTTTCCTCTAACGGAAGTGAAAAATTTAATTTTAATTTAATTTTTAATTATTTTAAAAAATATATATAATGCCATGTGGGTATATTTAATCCTCCTCACACATAATTTTTTTGATATTTTTTTGTTTCAACGACTAATTCAAAGTTATTATTTTGATGGTCAAATTTATTTATGTTTCACTAATTTTCTTGTAAAATTTATCATAGATGACCCAATTTATTTTTCAAATACAAAAACTTAATAACAATATAGTCGAAAAAATAGTTTTAAATTATAATATAGCCACAAAAAAATTAGTTTTAAATTTTTCTCTTTACACTAAGGAACCAAATAAAAAATAAAATAAGACTTAAAAACTCAAATAATGATGATCAAAGACGTCAAAAAATATTTTTTGTATAAAAAGATTAAAATATACCTTAAACTTTGCTAGAAGGATCATATATATCCCTACATGATTTTTTTAAAAAAAAATTAAAAGTCAAAAATATAAATTTAAAATTATTATTTTCACTTCCTTTAAATTAAGGGTATATGTGAGCTCATTTTGTAACGATAGGGGTATATGTGAGCCGTTTGTATAAAGGTAAGGGTATATATGAGTCACTTTCATAACGAGGGGCATATCAACTCCAAGTGACAAAGTTGAGGGGTATATCCAAAAAATTTTCCCTTTTTTAAAAAAGAAATTAGTTTAAAACAAAAAATGATGTTTCAATAAAATTTAATAAAATAATTAAAATGTGTATCTTATTATTTATTTAAAAATTAGTTTAAAACAAAAAAATATTTCAAAATAATTTAATGAAAAAGTTATTTAATTTTGTTTGGTGACTTTCTAAATATTTTATCAAATAATTGAGTGACTTTATAGGTAAAATATTTATAATTAAGTGACTTTTAAGATATAAAAGAAAGTTAAATGACTTTTTATGAAAATAAGTATTAGTTGAATGAGCATATAAAATAAACAACTCTTTTGGTCAAAGAGTTCAAATTTTGCTCCAAAGAAAGAAAGCATTTTTTTGCTGAAAATTGAAGCCAAACAAACTTTGCTCCTTTTCACGTTTCTTATACTACCAAACAAAGTACTTTCTTCCTTTCAATTAATATCACGAGATTCAGGAGAATACTGCGAATGTCTATTTATATTCATTTCATTCTTTCAGCAAAATAGTAATAAAAAAAAATCTTCTTCAGATGTCTCTCGAATTCTTCAAACCCCTATTTGATTCTTTCCCATGGCCCCTTCAACAACTCAATGTTGAGCAAAAGGGTGTGTTTTTCTCCTGTTTTCTTGGTTTTTTAGCTTTACTTTGTTTTTTCATCAGTAACTCAAACAAGAGATTGCCACCAGGGACTAAACCTTTGCCCTTGATAGGTAATCTCCATTCTCTTGATCCTCAACTTCACACCTATTTTGCATCTCTGTCCCAAACTTATGGCCCCATTTGTAGACTCTGGCTTGGTAAAAAACTTGGGATTATTATTACTTCCCCTGCTTTAGCTCGCGAGGTTCTTAAGGATAAAGATACCATTTTTGCTAACAGAGATGTCCCTGCTGCTGGAAGCGAATTTTCATATGGTGGCAATAATGTACTTTGGACTCCTTATGGACCGAAATGGCGCATGTTGAGGAAGGTTTGTGTTCGTGATATGCTTAATTCTTCTACTTTAGATTCGGTTTATGCACTAAGGAGAAGGGAGCTTAGACAATCGATTAATTACTTCTATAGTAAGAAGGGTTTACCAGTGAATGTTGGTGAGCAGATGTTCTTGACTATACTTAATGTGATTACAAGCATGTTATGGGGTGGCACAGTGAAGGGTGAGGAAAGAGCTAGTGTTGGAGCTGAGTTTAGGCTTGTTGTGACTGAGATAGCTCAGTTGGTCAGTATTCCCAATCTTTCTGACTTTTACCCAGGCTTGGCTTGGTTTGATTTCCAGGGTGTTATAAAGAAGATGAAGGTGTTGGCAAAGAGATTTGATAAGATATTTGAGAGCATGATTGATCAAAGACAAAAATTGGACAGAAATGGTGTTGGCCAAGAAAGCAAAGACTTTTTGCAAGTTTTGCTGAAGTTGAAAGATGAAGCAGATCCCGAAATGCCTCTGACCATGACTGAAATCAAAGCCTTACTTATGGTATGTTTATCAATTGTGCATTCTACTAAATAGTCATAACTGCATTATTATTGAGTAGCCAATATTGCATTTGTCTTCCACCATTCATACTGGCTTACACTGATCATGATGGCAGATCTTTTCTTTTTTTATATTAAAAGGATCAAATGCTATATAAGTTCATATTAGGATTGTAAATGTATTGATGAATTTTTGTGGTAGGTGAGTAATAAATATTAGATTCATAAATTCATGTCCTGAACTGTTAGTTGCTACCATGTTATTGGACTGCATTAAAGAAAGAGTCGGCAAATTTAGCATCAGATTATATGTGAAGACTTAACTGTGAATTAAGATGGTGAACCTTGAACTGAACTCCAATATACAGTTTTACAATTAAAAAATTGTTGTACATGATAATAACTTCACAAGTACTATGGACAGGAAATGGTTCTCGGTGGAACTGACACTTCCGTCAACACAATTGAGTTTGCCATGGCTGAAATTATGCACAAACCCGATGTCCTGAGGAAATTACAACAAGAAGTAGATACAGTTGTGGGAAAAGATAATATTGTGGAAGAATCTTATATTCAGCAATTACCATATCTCTCTGCAGTGATGAAAGAAGTGTTGCGCCTACATCCAGCTGCCCCACTATTGATACCACATTGTCCTAGTGAAACATGCATTGTGGGAGGTTACACTGTTCCTAAAGGATCTTGTATTTTCATAAATGTATGGGCTATACAGAGAGATCCTTCTATCTGGAAAAATCCAACAGAGTTCCGTCCAGAGAGATTTTTGGACAACAAATGGGATTATAGTGGAAAAGATTTGAACTATTTCCCATTTGGTTCTGGCAGAAGAATCTGTGCGGGGATAGGCATGGCAGAGAGGATGTTCATGTATTCACTGGCTTCACTCATTCATTCTTTTGATTGGAAATTGCCCGAAGGAGTGACATCAGACGTTACAGAGATGTTTGGTATTACTTTGAGGAAGAAAATACCTCTGGTGGCTATACCTACTCCAAGATTGTCCAATCCAACACTGTATGAGTAAAGATAAAAATGTATCTGTTGAGAGTCGTGTTCTGTATGATGATTCTGTCTTTTGTATGATGAATTATGGAAATGGGTTTAAACTTTCTATGCAGCAAAAGGAACCATTATTTTCTCTCTTCTATCAAGGAAGAATTCAGGTTTCCTCATGGCTAGAGATGAGGTTCATGTTTTTTTCTTTCTTTAAACCTTAACTAAACACATCAATTCTCGAAATTATTTCATTCTAAATAAAATATTTAAAACAGTCCCCATATTGGAAAAAAAAAACAGTTCTTTTACTTTTTTTTGCTTTGTAGTTGAATTAGGTATGTTCATTTTGATCTTGTGGTTCTGCAGACTTCCAAGAGTCAATTGTTGTCTAATCTTAGATCTTTTATTTCTTCAGAAAGTTTTACTTTATTTATATAGTGTTAAAGCATTGAGATTTTCTTGGTCAGCAAAGAAGATGATTTAGACCATCAACCATGATTGTCCAACAAAGAAATGAATTTTTGCTAGTTTTGCTGAAGTTGAATATTGATAAAGAATATGCCAAAATTCTAGATTTTGTTGTGGTATATCATATATGTGAATTTCTTACTACTGGCTCTGTTCCAGCTAAATGAAATGATTAATAGTCACACAGATGTCTAAAATTTGGTTTTATAACACAAGTTTCAAAGTTTTTTCTTTTTTCCTGAACTTTGTGTCATAAATTGAGACGACGGGGTGAGTGAAAGTCACTTTCTTTGGATGTGAATTGGTTGGTCCCTTCTAACTTGTAACATGTTCTATGTAAGCAAATAACCTTTCCTTTCCCTTATTCAAAGTTCAAATCTATTTTTTAGTTTCTATTGCATTATTGCTGAGGAGAGGAGATTGCATTTGCCTGTTCTTATCTTCTAGACTTTTCAGAAATACTGCTTTGTGTGTCAGATCCTGCAAAAAAAGTACATTTCTGAAGACTTTCGAGCATTCAATTTTTCTTGGCTAAAATGGCCCTTATTATATGTTATGTCACTTGCTTTCAAATAGATCCAAACACCGGAATGATCCTTTAATGATGAAGGAATTGTGGGCGGAAAAGTTTCGGAAGGATGTTAGTTCAAGTGCGAAATCAGCAGTTGTAAAAGCTTCAAAATAAGGGGGGGGGGGGGGGGGGGGGGGAAAA
>JAJOOR010002990.1:0-30506 GCA_036250505.1 Solanum acaule
AAGTGTAAGACCTCGCTGCAAAGGTTGATGAGGTAAGTTTCCACATCAGAATCTTCAAAACCAGTAGGTTTATCTAGCACAAGATTTTGTAAAAATGAGAGACAAATTTGATAAGCCTCATTCTCAAGCCGTAATAACGGAGGGTCTTGCATTTGGGTCATGGAACTGAACGCTAGCAGCTTTGACCGCAGTGTCATGTCACTGTTTATTTTATGAGCATGAGATGCCACACCATGCATGGCATCAAAGAGGACAATGATGTTTTTGCTAGACAGCTGAGGTCTGTACATGTTGTAGATCTCCATCACAGCCTGCAATGTGCAAGAGATCATTATGGTAGAAATTAAGCTTTCTAGATATACACAAAAAAAGGAACAATTAATCAAATTTACCATACAAGGTTTTCAATAATATCAATGTTCTTTTGAAGGCATGACCTTAAAGAAAGCAACAACCCCATACTTCAGAGAATGACCAAATTAACAATACAAAGATATCCCAAGTGCAAGTAGACAACTACAAATAGATGCAAAACCCACACCAAAAACACAAACACCTATCATATCAAAGATCTTCCAACAGGATTCTGAGATACTCTCAGTTACTAAGCTCACGCTACAGGATCAGCAGTAGAAATATTGTTTGAAATTTGACAAGGCATCAAGAGTCCATAGTTTTCGTTCAATTGTAATTTGATTCTCATTTTCCCAGTTATAGTCAGACATTAAATGAGACAATGATGAAATAAAATTGGTACTAACTTCGAGAAGGCAGTACTAGTTACAGCTCTAATTATTTAAAATAAACTAATATCAAGTATCAACTCCAGATTGATTAAAAACTGTGAGTTAAAATAACGAGACTGTAAATTGACAACTTATGAATTATAATGATAGAGTGTTTATCAAGTGGAGTACTTATCTGGTTATTTTTCCATACTAAAATATCATACTCAACTGTCATCAAATTACTCCAATTCCAACATGGGATGCATGGTATATCCTTCTAGGCAATTAAACTAGCATTAATTTCCAACATAAATTTGTTATTACATCCATATATACATGTCTAACTGAAGAACTCGAATCACCAGCAGCACAGCAAACATACATATGTCCAAAGATTCTAACTGTGCATATATATTAAAAGCCAAATCTTATATGCCAACCCAACATTTCCCCCACATAATTCAACACATAACCCACCTTTTGAGTCTAATCATGTCAAGCAAACCACGATATATGCAAAAGATCTTTCAAACACTACAACCTCATTGGGATTATCGAGTCCATCACATTATGTGTTTTTATGAAGGAACGTGAAGCAATTTACTGATAAATCCCTTTTATCTTGTACCCCCCCCCCCCCCCTAACATAGTGTACAACCATCTTTACTCGCTTCTGGAGAGCATACATAAATTATTATTATTTTTGATGATGGGTGTCAGTGAGATTCGATCCAATGACTCTCCTGTTGTGATACTACGTTGAGTGTGTGGCCATCTCTAAGCTAGAGCATACATAAATGAATTAGAACTAAACCCACAGTAGTGGCTTTTCTGGATACCTGAATTAATAATAGCTGAACAGCAGCCCTACACTTCACATCAGCAATAGCATCATATAGACGGTGCCTCCTCAAATTTTCCAAGTCCTCATCTGGAGTATCTGTACCAGTGGTTTCTGCATTGCCATTCCCAGTCATATCTTCTTCCTGGGACCAATAATTGTTATTTTCATTTAGAAGAAAAGAGAAGTTGGGAATAGTTGTATTAGCGACTTCTTTAATGGACAAAACCACTTCAAGCCATTTATCTTCAGAGAAAAGACTCCCAGCATTGCTCATAAGACGGACAAATGCAGCAATGCCAATACCAGCAAGACTCTGATGAGGACGCTTGACAAAATTCACCAATAAGAACAGCACTTTCTTCAGAAGTGGATTGACTGTGTCATAAAATTTAACAAAGAGATCTACAACCAGTTGGAGCGCCAGCGTGCAGGTCTCGTAAAGCCATGAATCTTGATCAGGCTCACCCTCTTCAGCATCAATTCCATGAGTAGGTGAGTTTTCACCTGAAGGGTCAATAGTATGCCGAACATAGTCAAAGATAGGAAATAGTACAGATTCAAATACCCTTTCCCATAATGATAGAGAGAAATGGTGCCCGTAATTGCGTAAGGTATCAAACAGCACTTGCAGAGCACTCTTTCTGATTTCAGGCCTTGGGTCGAAGCTAAGTTCAGATAGTCCTGTAAGAGAAAAAGAGTAATTTCTTAAATAAGTGTACCGAATGTTGGCCAGAACTTGTCTTATTAAAAAGAATAGTGAAAGAGAGCATATGATTTGCAGGCATGAGATCTTAGTCTAAATATTTCACTTTAGTCCTAGAAAATCAAAGGTCATAGAAGAGAGCATATGATTTGCAGGCATGAGATTTTGGTCTAAGTCGAATGCTTTTGTCCTTACCAGCCAACAGCGGAAACCAGAAATAAAGATGATCCTCCTTATCTGTCAATTCTCCATTTTCAATGTTGTGGTCTTTTCCTTTATGAGGTGAAGATGGTGAAACCTTCACAGAAGTTTCTCTGTCCTTGTTCCTTGAGGAGCCAAGATCACCTTCAGCAAGTTTTGCCGCACATAAACGAAGGAAAGCAATGGCATTGAGACTAATATCTTTGTTGAATCTACTATTAGTGAATGCAACAAGGCAATTAACACAGTCTGTGAATGTGGTGGTCTCAGTTTCCGTAATATATGGAAAATAGTCTCGCACAATCTTTTCCATTATCTCGAAAGCTAATAACACAATGTTTTTATGGTCATCATAAGCAGCAGTGGTGAAGACCTGAAAACGTTGGGTAATAAGAAAAAGAAGAGAAGAACATCAGGTGAAAAGAACAAACTAGCAATTTAAAAAAAGAACACATATGCAGTATTAATGTGCAATCCATAATGAAGCAAAGATCAAAAGATGGTTTACACTACCAAGATTGCAAAATAATGGCAAGAAAAGGGAGAAAATGTGATACCATGAACATGCTCTTCCATCCGGATTTCACACGATTGACTCGAGACAAAACCATTTGAGAGACGCATCTGATGATTAATTCTCTGATCTCCACAGCACTACTCTTGCGCATAACAATCACAAAAGGCTTCATAAACTCATTCTGAAAATTATAGTTAGCCAATTCTTCTCTCTCCAAGAACTTCATTGATAATTGGCGCAAAGAATCCATTGCAAATATGGCAATTGAAAGATTTTCAGAGCAGCCAATGGTCACAAAAAATTCACCAAGAACCTGCCAGATTTTTGTCCAAACAAATCTGATACGGTTCATATTGTAGTGCCTGTTTAAAGAAAATGAATCAATAGTTCTGCTAGTTATCAGGAAGCAAAAGGGTAAGTACAACAATACACTTTATGAAAAGAAACCAAAGAACGTACGCAATCTCAACTATTTTTGTGAGACTAAAAACCCTTGGATCTGAAGTAGAACGTAATTCTTCCATAGAGACCTTGCATAAAGCCTTCACAAAGTCCACTATAGCCTCACTGTTTAATTTCTGACTCCTTGTGAATATGCGGTTCATTTCACCAACTTGTTCCAACATGTTTAAGTTAGAGACCAAGTTGTTCATCTGCTCAGACGTAATGCCTGCAGAAGCACTGCCACCAATACCAGCACTATCATATGAACCCCTTCTCATAGCTGAAGCTGCACTTTGAATCTTCCCAGGACCTTTCTTTTTCAGGACAGGAAGGATGAGAGACTTAGCTTGTTTTGACTTGTCAAATTCATTCTGAGGAAGTGCAAAGAAAGTTGCATCTGGAGGGGCACCCTCCCCCAAGAGATGCAAATGTTCAAACCGAGAAACACATGTCAGAATATGCTCCCATGCCTCCTGTAGGTAGTTTCCATCCTCATCTGCGATTGTAATTATTGCCTGTTAAACAAAAAGGAAACATACTGAGTTTCCCAGGTTCAGTTGGGTAAATTTGTGGAAAACAAATTCCTTACAAATGAGGAAAATGACTTCCCTAATGGAAGGAGGGAAAACGAGTACCAACAAGTGGCATTGCACATTGATTGTGTCCTTCCCGCCCTTCAACACACCTCGTCTTCACTGCACCCCCATAACCCCCATCCCCACCACCCCCCACTCCCCACAATATTTATCTCGATTAATACGAATGCTTTAAGGATAATAATTTTGCTTGCATACCGAACACGAGAGAATAAGTACGAAACCCACTTATTTTCCTCGAAAATGTTTTCCAAGAAAACAATTTCCTTCATTCGAAGACTACTTAATAGCACTGCCACAGGGAAACTAAACACTCTGCTAAAACGAATTCCAGACTACTTGTTACTTTGACAAGAAAACGTGGTCCTGCTTTTACATTTGCCACTTGGTCAGCAATGAGCAGTCTACTAACATACCTAAAGTCCCACCAGAATATGATAAATCTAGAACCTAAAATCACAGGAGCAGTGTAGGTAAAGGCAAATGCAAAAACAAAAAAAATGTTCCCTGACAAGAATATTTGCCAACAACCCCTTCATTATACAAATGAAAATCGCCTATCTGCAAGGAGGTGCAGGCAAACTCATACAAGGAAGAATTTTTTTTTCTTGGATTTGAGTAAAATTTAGTTTAATCTCAGCTAAACGAAACAAAGAAAAAAATGAAAGAGCTTAAGTAGTCGAAGGGGGGAGAAGAGGGTTGAGAAAAGGAAAGTCCAGGCTAAACGAGAAGCCAAAGAGTCCACTGAAGTCTCTTATACCCCCCACACATTATAAAAGGGCAACTGAGTCATAATACCAAGCGTGACTATGGGTAGCATAGAATTGATGCTGAGAGGTATCCTCCACCAGTTCTATTTGGTTGGATCCACAAAATTTTACAACCATCATCTATTCTGGTAGAAATCCTGGCACTCTAAATGCTCACAATTTCTAGATAAAATTTTAACTATCTACTTTGAATACAGTGTGATATCAGGTAGTAACCCATTATTGACCCTCTTTGCTCCGCTAAATGCCTTTTTTCTTTTTGATATCTAAATAGATTATTATAGCAATTTCATAAATAGGTGTTTACATCATGTTTGAAGCGCAAAAAACATGAAGAGATCTTTTGAAGAGGTGTAACCTTTTTTTTTAACAATACAAAGTATAATTAACTGTCAGTGGAGGGGTGTCTGCAAAAACTGAAAATAACTATACAGTCGGAGTTTCTTTTTTTGATGAGGACAATAGGAGTTTCTTTATGCCGGATTAGCCTTCGGACTTTCCTTACCCGCCTTTATTGAGAAAGAAGAGATCTAAAGGTTGGACATCCATCGCTGCCGTGATGACGCGGTTGAGTGTTCATTCGATCCAACACCCAGCCGATCAAACCTATCCTTGGGTTCGATCCAGCAAGTGATTCCCTCCCCGAAAGAGGGATAGTCGTTAGGTCATGAACAGAATGCGAGGAAGAGAGATAAGCAGTTGGCGGGGACCATCCGTTATTGGTCCATATTGGGTAGATCTACCCCTCTCACCCTCTGATCCTTTATCTACCTAAGCGTGATCCTCTATCCTCTCTCTTTCTATCATCAGAGAATCAATCTTGTAGCCTAGCTACGTAGCAGGCTCAGAGCCTTTTGATGGAGGAAGAACCGCGGCTCACCAAGTCTAAGAAAGGGCCGGTCATCCAACGAGAAGGGGTAAATCAGGTCAGCCAGCTAAGGCCCACTTTTACCTTAAAGATCAAGGTCTGTGAATGAAATGTCCTCTACTCGGTAGTCGTAGGAACAAGATGTAACTGATTCATCTGTGCCAACGAGAGGGTGGGCTTCACCTGATCACTCTGAATCTGCTGATCAGGAAGAGAGAAAGGAAGAGGTTTTTTCTTTGGTTTTGTGGGTATTTCAATTTTTAATATTTTGGTTTACACAATGAAAAATGTGGTTAACCAAGACAATCCACAATGTCTTTAGAATTTCTTCGCATCATAGATTAATCTTCTGAAATTTACAGGACAACTTGAAAATGTTCAGAATATATATAAAATTGAATCTCATGTGGTCAATTGAAATTTCCAATTTAAGAGGCAAAAAATGAGCCCATAATATTTTGTTTGTTATATAAACATTCTTTGTTTCTCTTTTCTTATTGTCATTAGGCTGGAAAGGCAGTGTGGAAAAGATGTTTATTCTATCAGTTGGGCATACTAACAAAATCCAAGAAAAAACCTGCCTTGTGTGAGAGCAAAGGTATAGGAAACTCTATTGGTACTTGATATTTAGCATGTAATCCCTTAGCCTTCAGTAAGAGTCAAGGTAGTCAGAACTTAACTTATGAAATATAAGGTATAGCATTTGTGAACCATGCTGCACCTTGTCTTGGGAATTCGTGACAAAAATATTAAGCTATTTTATTAGATCAGTTACTGAACTTGAGACTATTTCTAGGGATGCTTTCTCCTAAAACTTTGAGAACCCAATGTCCAAATTCCAAGTTAACCCAACTTAATGTGAAGTCGAGCATGAATTTTCTGAGCATCCAGGCCTCCTAGGAATTAGTCATTTCTTTGGGCAGGCTTAAGCAGATATTAGGTCAATGAACATAGGATAACTGCAGCAATTTACAAAATCTTTTTTGTGAGTAAAAGGAGAAAATTTAAGAAACAATGGAACAAAAGAGTTTGGTAGTAAAGAGGAGTTGGAGAGCTAAATCTAGACCACAGGTTTCCCAAAATAATAACAGGAATGCGCAAAAATCTGGAATTAGGCATCAAAGAGAGACAGGGTATGAAAAATTCTAAGTAGCATAGGGAAAAATTACCATACAATCCTAAAATGTAGCAGATTTAAGTAGGCACTATAAACAGCCAGAAGTGTACTTTTTAAGTCTTCTAACTTACCAAGGCACTGACATCTGTTAGGCAGACCAGTACCTTATCTTTTGCATTCATAACTTCATCTGAAGATCATTCTCGAACAAAAATTAGTCAAACTATGGTTTTGGTGTTTGGCTTGTTATATAACTATTAGTCTATTACCAGACCTCCACACTCAGCTTGGACGGTTATCAAGATGAGAGTTTGAATTGTATGTTGACTGGTCAGAATAGGTGTTGACCAAAGGTTACAACTAATCATTATCTAGGGGTGGAGAATAAAACAATTTTGACGTAGAGAAGTCTAAATTCATTTATGTATTAAAAAAATGTTGTGAAACCATCCTTTGACACATTAGATGTTATGCCTAAAAGAAAGCTGAAAGCTACAATCAAACTAAGATCATTGCCCAACTCTATAGACAGTTTTTTTTTTTTTTTTGATGAAGTAAGTAGATTCATTCAACTCTATTGACAGTTATTTGACTCAAACATCATCTTGGGTTCATAACATATTGTTTCATTATCAGTGGAGTTGTGGTCCTGGAACTGAATTAACGGGGTACGTTAAACTAATGAAACTTCAGCACAACCTTACCCCATAGAAGGTACATTAGCTCAATTAATCAATTCCAACGACTTGCCCTACAGTTTATCATGACAATCAACTCTAACTTTAGAACTTCATGGTGCCAACTTCCTAATGTAACAAAACTGTGTTATCAGTTACCAACACAATGGAAGTTCTTTTGGTAAATCATTCACTTCGATGCTTGAGATCAGATAAGTCATTAGCTCAGGGGAAAACATTAACTCCTGACAACAATGCATACATCCAGAGTTTCATGATTATTATGCATGGTCTCACTACCAAAAAAGAAAAAGAAATGCATAGCTGATAAGCATCACCAAAATGCATATTAGCAACAAAAAGATTAACTCAGCACAGTAGAAGCATGGGGATGAAAAAGCAGGAGCAAACACAAACCTTGATTGCATCTATGTTTTTCTGTTTGATGTCTGCAGGTGAGTGAAGAGAAGTGAATTTTGCAAGAGAAGTCACAAAAGCATCCCTATGTGTTTTCATGGACATTGCAGCAGTGACATGGATTGCACAACGGAATCCTTCCAAACACAGAGCTATCACAACACCGTCGTCAGCTTGGTCGAGGGGAACACTAAAGGCAGCCAACATCGGAGCCCAGCAAACCTCAACCATGAATCTGAGGATCACCACATCTGTTGCAGCATAATAAACTGACCTGCAAATGCAAGTCAATTTCAAGTTGATCTAGGTTAATCACACAATGGAATGAAAGGTGGTACACAAGATTGACCTTGAATAATGAATATATTACATATTTCTTCTCCCAAAAGATATCATAAGCACTGATACTATGACATATCCTTCTAAAGTTTCCTTATCAATAAGAACGTGTGAAGATTGATCTAACAAAAAAAATACAGTAAGAATAAAAAAAGGAAATCAGTTTTCTGCAGCAGATTGATACGTAATTCTTTTAAAGCTTTCACTTTGATATCTTCACAGGAAAGTGCTACAGAGAGTTTTAAAAAAGGAGCTGTTAAGAATAATACAGAACGGCGGAAGTAATATAATACTTCAAGAATGTAACTTTGCAGTCAAAGCATAGGATAATTATCTAGTGAATCTTACTCAGATTTGCGAGCTTTCTCTTTGAACTGCTCCTGCATGTGTCTGACAAGATCATCACTAGTCTCCATACTTTCATCTCCTCGCTTACGGACAACAATATTCAAAATGTTGTCTAAACCTAAAATCCTGTTAGAGTTCAGAGACTGCTTTTGTTGGAGAGCCAAGTTATCGTCTTTCATTTTAATTTCATTTTTTGATATCCTCTCAAACAATGATCTCAAATACTCCTCTGGCACATCCTTTCCATCATCAATTCCGCGATTGTTTCTTATAAAATCATCAGCTGACATCTACAGAATGAAAAAGGGGATATCAGGCTGATTTACTGAAAATGGACATAAGCAAACATCTCCTGCAAAACGAAAAGCTTACCTTGGTTTTGATCGTAGGATTATGGGCATCAGTGTTAAGCAATATAACCGAGTAAGCAAGGACATAGGCAGTGTCTGCACTACTAAAAACTTTTGGATTGCATTTACAGTACCGTTCAGCAAACTTCTCCATGATTCGATCAATCTTCTGTGCCTCGCCAGGCAATCTGAATCCTTGTAGAAAGGCCCTGATGGCCTCATCAAACTCCTTTCCTTGGAAATCAAAGGAATCCACGTACGCATGCATTACTTTCAATGGTAAGTCATCCCTTTCCCCCAGGTAATCACCTATTAAGGTCTTATTCAAACCAGAGGCATCTTTAAGAAATGCCGCAATTTCTTCTGGTGAGTTCCCCACTTTATTAGCATTGATCAGGAATTCAATGCCTTTCTTGGGTTTCCTATTAAACAGAGATATACCTTCCTGCACAAGTTTCAAATTAGAAAATGTCACAGACACTGCTCATGACAATTCTTTTGGCAATCAGAATAGTTACTGGTCAAAAGAACAAATATATTGATCACCTACCTGAAGTTCAAGCTTGTAAGCGCGGCGCTGCTCAATTGTAGAAACATCAGAAACTTCACTAGAGGATTCAGAATGAGAATCTGATACTTCAGTAGGCTCATCCTCAATGCCATTTGTAATGGGAAGAATCCCAGGTTCAGAGTTACTGTCAGGTGCCTCATACTTTTTGGTTGAAAGAGGATCTGCAATACGCAAGTGTTTGTTCATCCAATCCCCCAAAGACTTCAAGATAGCCACTAAGCACCTCATTGCTTCTAGCTTCATGGTTGATTCTTGTGGTGGCAAAAGAGTTGTTGTGGTACCAGGAGGTACACCTTGAGCAGTTTTAAGAAGCCCATTGACCATTCTGAAAGAATTTTGCAGATAATAAAGGAGGAACCAGAGATTGAAATTTAAAATCATACTCAGGAGAATTTTTTTTAACTAAATAATACAGACAATAGGATTTGAAAGATACCTCTCGAATATGTTTGACGAATTGACATCACAATCATAATTGAGGAATATATCAACCAAAATCTGTGAATCAATACAAAGCCTCTCAAGAAATCGAAGCACTATCATTTTCTGCTGGAAATTTGGTTGAGCAACATTTTCCAATACTCTAAGAACAATCATGGGAAAGAAAACTCCAATTTCTGCCTTGAGGCCGGCTCTAAATCTTGCAACCAGACTTATAAAAATTGAGCACGAAAGCTGGAAGACAATCATGAGGCTTGAAGCACTGTTTTTCAACAGTGACAAACACAAGTACTGCTTAATAGCACCTAAAAACCTGTAAGAATTTTTTTAAAAAAACAATTAAAACCAAAAATAACCATGAACGGATCAACTATTATTGAAATTGGAAGATGCAAAAAAGTTCCCTTGCTGATTGCAGTACATCAAATAATCAGACAGTGCCAAGACCTAAGAGTAGGCACTGATTGAGAATTTCAAATAAAAAGATGTTATGAGACTTACGCACTAAACCAGTAGACGACCAGAAGGAGAAAAGTTATTGCAGAAGTCAGGCTAACAGAAATATGTGAAATGGTGACTACACTGTGACTCGTGCCTAACGAGTGAAAGGATAACACCATCATAACTTGAACATGTCACGACCAAGGCCCATCTGCCAAGGTATTGTCTGCTTTGGGCCGACCCCTCATGCGCCACCTCACGGCTTTTGGGTCATATGGTTTTGTCCCCTTAGGATTTAAACCCAAAACGTGTCTCAATAGTTAGAATTGTGAACTCACCTTTATATGGACCCTAGCTTTCCTCCTCCCATTTTAATGTGAGATACAGCAGACCCCCTTTCAAGTTCAACCACCAGCAGTCCATGAGTTGTTACACAATGTTCCAGGAAATAACTAGGAAATAAACTGTAAGTCTGTAACAGTAACTAGTAATTGATGACAGCAAGCAGTTTCTCAAGAACTCATACCTACAATTTGTAGTTGATATTAACTAGCTAAGATTATGCATTCTGGGCTTGCTTCTTTCATTCGTTTCACATCCCATGACAATAACGAAAGTCTCAAGCTTGTACAAGCTATAATAGCTATGTATTAAACTAAAAATCATCTTTAATAGACAGGAAATCTGAAGTACGAACAATCTAATTAACCAAAAAGGCACCAAAGGAGTGTCACCCTTACAAAGTAACAGGGGTCAAGAAGAGTACACCACTATCGAAAATCAGGTTTTTCAAAAAAAAAAAAAAAAAATTAAAAAATCAGAAGGTTTCTGTTCCTCGTGATATTACTCATAGCATCACCAACAGACCTCAAAAGAGCCTTTGGATTTACAAATATGTAATTTTTCCCCCAAAGAAAGAATTGAAGGATGTCTTCAAGATTCTCCACACTAACAAGGGAAGCCTAAAAAGCTGTTCAGCGGAGTAAGCTTAAGGTTTGACAGCTTTAAATAGTTCAGGATATCCAAATCACAGAAGGTGAATGTCTATAAAGCATAAGCCTCAGAAATATCACAGTGTTATGCAACGTTATATGTTTCCCCAACTAAGTGGAAGCACATGGCCATGATCTAATATGAGAAGAGTGACGACAGTAAGATTCCTTTCACCTGCATAAGGTAGGATAGGCCAACTCTTTTTTCTCTTCTTTTTCTTACATCGATTTAGTCAGAATCGTAACCCAAGCAAGAAAAGGTCACTTTCAAACTTTTAGAAGCACAAAAGGTGTAGAAACTCACATGTTGATTTGCATTTTGTAAATCATATTTATTCCCTGGGAATAGTCTAAAAAATATGCTAGCAAGAATACAATATAAACTAAAAGATGGTGGCTACAAGGAAATAGAAAAAGGAAGGCTATACTGCTTCAAAGACAAACGAAGATTAAAAAACAAGTTGGGAAGTGATTGGACTCGTTGTATTACAGAGTGAGCAGCTTTGCGTAAGTAAAAATAAGCATGTGTCATTGACACATTTATGCCATCAAAAATGAACCAATGACAGAAAAAATACTACTTCGAAATAAGAACCAGGGTACAGTAATTAGACGAGCAATTTGCATAAGTAATTGAGGCATACAATAGATTTTAATCAGAATAGTAGGTAAATACCTGTCACTTGTCCTAAATATTGCTCCAGCATTCTCCAACAATATCTTGAGCAGCTCCAGCGCCACAATCTTGCCCCTCATTAACTGTGGATCTGCTGCTGCCTCCTTGGGTGGTGTCTTCATTGAGAGCTTACATAAGGCTCTAAACACCAAGAATGCATCCCTTCTCAATTTATTCCCAATTTGAACCTCCAAATCATCATCCCTTTCTCCCTCCCCGTCCACCAGCTCCCCTTTTCGCCCTTCCAATGCCGTTTTATACATGCTAATCTCCCAATATTTCGCGTCCAACATATCTTTATCCGTGGAATCCAACAAATCGGCAGGATTTGTGGACTCCACAGTTGATGTAGTTGTCTCAAATGCCCCATCATGAGCACCAGTAGTTGTAGCCCCCACCCTTGGAGTCCCCGCATTGAAAACCCCATCAATGTCCTGCAACACTTTGGTTATAAACCCCTGAACAAACAATGTCATTGATCCATCAGCATCAGCTTTTTCAGCTGGTTCCATTAACTCCGCCACAACAATAGGCTGCAATGGCACGGTAGATGAATCAGCCTCCATTCTCCGGAAGACAATCACCAACATTTGAACCAATGAAGCCTTAGCCGTAGTCTGATTCACCACATTCTTACTCTCCAAATAAATATCATAGCAAGTCCTGACAACCTGCAACAAAGAATCCCCATGGATTCGAATTGAAACCGATGTTACAGCAGATAAAATAGTCTTAATTACAAGCAATTCGACCGCATCATCTCCCAAATCATGACATTTACAAACAGACTCAATCAATTTCGCTAGAAACTTCGCATCTGGGCCTCCAGTCGGGTCCGCTTCCCCACGAAGGTAACCATGAGCAACGAGCTTTTGCACAGCATCAAGTGCAGCTTCAGCAATCTTAAGATGACCTGAACCAGCAGCATTTATAAAAGGGCTAAGAATAAGCTCCGAATCATTGAAAGAGAGATCTAGAAGAACTCCGGGATGTGCTGCCGAATCCGGATCGGGTTCGGCAGACGGAGAAGTGGGTGGGGTTGAAGATGGGTTCGTGAGGAAATCGATAACAGATTTGCATTCGTGGGATAACTTTGAATGTTTACGCCATGATCCATTCTTGATAATTTTCTCAAGGGCTGGGATTAGCACTTGGTTTAGCCGGGAATCGGCTTCCGAAGAAGCCATTCCCGAGTTGGTTTAGACTGGATCTGAATTCGCAATGGCACGGCGGCTGACGAAGGTGGTTGCAGACGGCGTCAGTAGTGGGGTTGCAGCGGCGATATGGGTGGCCAGAATGTGGATCGGCGTAGGAGAATTGAGTGATGGAGTGATAGAAAGTGAGGAGAATCCAGATCGCGATTGGTATTGCTTATTTTTTCATATAGTAATATTATCAAACAGGTTGTGTGCAGCCCAATGATTTGACGATGGAGAAAATGAACATGGTGGTTGCTTCGTACTTGGATTTTAGGAAATTAGACTGGAAAAAAAGAGAGCATATTAGTACCCTACTGGATAGGAATGTCAAATGAAATTTCCCTTAGAAATCTTAGGGGACATTTTGATGTTTTTTTTCAAAAAAAAAAAAAAAACTTTGATGTTTACGTGACATATTATTTAAGATATATATACATGGAATATTAAATTAGTATTTACATTGTAAATATTTTGATATTTCTAACTTTTTTTATCAAAAAATAATAAGATAATTTAAATATTACTTATTAAATTATACAATAACGGTTGATGATAATTCAAGATTGTATTGGCGATGGTATCTAAGGGTTGAGGGTGGTGTTATAGGTTAATTGTGGCGTATGTTATTTTATGATGGCGATGATTGTGATAATGAGGATAATTATGGTGGTTATTATTCATGATGGTGATATCTAATAATTGGTGATGATTGATAATTACGATATGATAGCAATTGTGATGTCACAAAGTTGATGGTGATAATAGATGGTAATAGTAGTGATTGATTGTTCTTGTGTGGGTACAATAGTGGCAGGCAATGTTGTTTATCAGTGATAACTGCTGATAACCATAGTGATTGATTGTAATTGTTTAGGTGTCAGTAAGGGTAGATTATGTTATTAGTCGGTGATAACTAACAGACTAACAATAATGACAATTGTAACAATGGATGAGCATTGGTGGCGATGAAATCATGATTGAGAGTAGTTGGTAATGATAATGTGTTGACCGGTAGTTGTGGTTAAGTCAGCTGGCGATAATGATTGTACGGTGATGATGATTGCGATTGTGGATCTAACGATTATGAAATGATAATTTATCAAAAGAAAAAAAATGTTTAACTTAACAACTTTTAAGGAATTTTTACATAAATAATATATTTTATTTGATTAATTACGCTTTTAAGTATTACTTTATTTTTATTACCATGTATGACATAATTTTAGCTTTAATAACCCTTTGATATAAATTTGTATTAAAGTTGTATTAGAATTATATATTGGGTGAAGTTTTAAAAAATTGTATTAAAATAGTATCAAAATTGTATTAAATATTAACAATCAATCGTCTGGTGGTAGTGATTACGAAAAAGAAGAGGTGAAGATCTGAAAATATGTATTAAAATTGTATTAATATTATACAAATAAAATGATAGTTATAATACAATTCGAATTAGATATTATCATACATTACTATAAATTTGATAGTTATTATTTTAGAATAAATATAATACATTTATAACAATGTAAATTAATTTAAATAGTACCGAAATGTTTGAAATTCACATATAATACTTATAATATATTTGTATTAAAAATGTTTTAGTCATAAATTAGGTAAAGTTGGATCAAAATTGTATTGAATATAAACAATCGATGGTTATCACGAAAAAGAAGAGGTGAAGCTTCAAAAATCTGTATTATAATTGTATATACGATAGTTATAATACACTTCGAATTCTATATTATACATTATTACAAATTCAACAGCTATTATTCCAGAACAAATATAATATAATTCTAACAGTGTAAACTAATTTAAATAGTATCGAAGTATTTGAAATTCACATATAATACTTATAATATATCTGTATTAAAAATGTTTTAATTATCAAGTTGCAAATGTGAGATTAGAGGCCGAGGAAAAGAAGGAGACGGAAACTCAATCGTGCTTTGATCGAATCTAATACTCTCTCAGCTACTCCACCAAATTCGATCGGATTATCATGATTCCGATTTAATGCCTTCTTTCCTCCCCTCCCACTTTTAAAGAGAAGGGTTTTTGTTATTTTTTATAACAAAATTAATGTTATTTTCAATAAGAGGGTACATTATACCATAATTTGTAATTAATGTATCTTCTATACTATCTTAAAAGCATGAACTGTCAAACTTGAATGTTGAATTACTATAATACCCCCTAATTAAAAATACTCAATTTATTTTATTTATTAATTTAATTAATTTTATTATATTAAAAGTAGATACATTTTCAAATTAAAGGATTGTGACTTTTTCAATGAGTTGTGCCTTTTTCAAAGGGTTGTGACTTTTTTGACAGGTTGTGACTTTTTCACAAAGATGTGACTTTTTCAATAAGTTGTGACTTTTCCGAAGGATTGTGATTTTTTCGAAGGGTTGTGACTTTTCTAAAGGGTCGTACCTTTTCTGATGAGTTGTGCCTTTTCAAAGGGTTGTGACTTTTCCGATAAACAGTGACTTTTTCGAAAGATTGTTACTTTTCGGATAAGGTACAATGAACACATATTCATACTACTATTTGGGGGTTTCCTTACACTTTTAAACTACAATTTCTTTAAGTTCTCTACTCTTCTTCTTCTTAAAAAATCTCAAGTGTTATTTACAAAAAAATGATGAAGTTCGAAATTCGAGGTACCTCATAAGAAAGAGTTGGTGAAAATATTGTAGCAAATCATTCATCAATTACACTCATATTTTTTCTTACAATTTTCATGAATAAACAATGACGAAAAGTATGAAAAAAGGCATATGATTTGGGTAAGATATTTCTTCTTTGTTTTTTTATTTTTTATTCTTTTCCCTCAAGTGAAGGAGTTTCTTCCTAATGTTGCTAAAACAATGTGTATCAACGTAGTCCATTGAATTATTACTTTTGATATTAAATTCACTATTTCAAAAATAAATTTCCACTTTTACTTATAATATGATAACATAGCCATGATAATAATTATTTTTTAATAGATATGTATGCAAAAATGAATAGAGAAAGTAAAGTGTTGGTGACAAGAGATTTAAATCAAATGGAACACTAGAGTGAATACCATGAACATATATTTTCGTCTTTCTTCTTCATTGGCTATGTATTGTTCCATATAATTTTTCTTTATGTCGCAAGATGCACTCCTTACTAGCTATATAAAAATAGATAAGAAAATAGTGATCAATCATAAAATGATCTTAAATCAAATTAATGATTCTATAAATAATACTTTAAATATTATTCATCTATAATTTTTATTATTGAAAAATTTAAATATTTTATATCATGATACAACTTCTATAAGATCCTATATACTTTCATTAGACAACAACTATATGATATGCATGCGGCAGAAAAAAGGAGAATACTACAATTTCACAAAGATAAGGTAGAAACTTAATGAAATTAAATATTTTTCACCATAGGTGATGTTATTAATATATAAAATTAAATTATTCTACTGAAGTATATATAACTATCATTCATGATAAAAACCAAGTACACTTTTTTGGTAAAATTACATCTCTATGATAGCCTTACTCAAATATTAATTAAGTAATAATATTTTGTAAAAGATATGTTACATATAAAAATAAAATATTGAAATACTTATGGTAATCTTTATTAGTGTCATGCATATACTAGATTTCAAGTATGAATATTTAAGACAAATGTGTACTTAAATGGTGTATTCATTTATGTTCATCACCTCAAGGGGAAAGACTATTGGTTACATTTTTTGAATGGATATTTTTTTTCTATTTTATTGGTTAGATTTGTTTATAAAATTGAGTGAAATAAGAAATAATATTATTAAAAAAATGTCACTTTCTCCCATATTTAAACTTTAAATGTATTTGGAAATGTTTTAACGATATGTGGTCATTTTGATCTCAAAATTCAAGCAACTCTATGACAATATGTATTAATAATTTAAAAATATTTGTCCTATGTTCGTTCAATTATAATTATTTACTAAAAAACTTTAATTTGATAATATTAATTCAATTTTACAACATGATATACTATATATATATATATATATATATATGATACACACATGCAACACACATACCGTAAAACTAATTATATTATATTATTTATATAAAATGGCCCCATAATTGATTCTAAATAAAATGAAACTAAAAATTAAGCCGTTATGCTATCCACTTAGCCCTTCCAATTTTATTTTCCACTTTCCAGGCAGCGCTACCGCTCGTTCTTGGCCGAATTCTTGGTTGGCTACTTGCAGTGATGATGACAGGTTAAGGATTACAATTTGCTAAAAAAAAAACAAGTAAATTTTAGCGAATCGATGGATGACAGTGTCATCTACTTCCTGGCGATAGTGGTAACACTTTGCCAGAAATATTATTTCTAAAATTTTCTACCGACTTTCTGCTTGCATATTACTTGAATTAGCAGAGCCCACGAAAATCTGTGCAAGAAACCCACTATTGTGCAGTATTCTTGATTCAATATCTGATTTTTGATATGGGTTTTGTGGTATCTGATGTCTTGTGTTGTTCAACTCAAACATCTATACTAATCAATACTATTGGAAGAATCCATCAGTATCCTTTAAAGGGTGTTTTTTTCTTGAAAAAAGTTACCATTTTTGAGAATCGTGAATTGGGGTTTAGGCCTTTACTAGCAGTGAGTAATGTAGCAGTTCATCAGAAGGGTAGTGCTGAAAACCAAGTTAATGATAAACCTAGGTATAAGTGGGTTAAGATAGGCTCTGATGTTACTGAGGAACAGCAAAGGGCTATCTTGAAGCTTCCACCAAAGATGATAAATAGATGTAAGGCATTAATGCAACAGATCATTTGCTATTCACCCGAAAAGGGTAGTGTGTCACTCTTGTTAGAGGCCTGGGTGAAGAGTATGAAGCCTGAGAGAGCTGATTGGCTTGCGGTACTCAAAGAATTGGACAGGCTGAATCATCCCATGTATTTGGAGGTAATGTCACTTTCTTCCTCTACCACATAGTTCTTGACTTCACTAAAGTCTTGCTTGCTGCTGGCTTTTGTTCACATTCTTTATGAGTTTTGTTGCATAAAGTTTGCTGGATTAGTGTTCTCTTGTCTCAATCGTCTATCTACCACGGAAAATTGTTAATTACAACCATTACTTTGACCACTTCCTAACTCAAATGTAGATGAATTGTGCTTGAATGTCACACTGCCTTCATTAAATTTGATGGATGCGAACAGAATAGGTTGAAAAATTTTCTACTTGCTATTTTCCTCAATCTTGACCTTTTTAACGCTCACCTGAAGGCACATCACTCAAGGGTAGTCATTTGGAGCCAACGGCGAAACCAGAAATTTTGTTAACGGGGCTTAAGGTTTAATATATGTGTAAGCAATTTTTGACATGTATATACAATATAATTTTCCGATGAAGAGTGTTTAACTGACCACCCTTCACTCTATGTGTTTACACCACTATTTGGAACCATCTCCATAAAGTTGTGCTCACTGCTCAAAAATTGTTGATATGTCTCCTGTTACTAACTTGACGATGTTCTCTTTTCAACAACCTTCATAGGTGGTTCCGAATCTAGTCTGCCAAATCATATGCATCTTTCCTTTTGTTCCATGTCTTCCATACCTTATCTATTGATACTAATTTGCTTGTTCTTTTGGTAGCCCATTAAATATCCTTTTCTTTGGGTTCAAGTCTATTCCCACGTTTTCTCTGTCCTTTCCCCTCCTTTTGGAGTTTAGTTGGAGGTCTCACTATGGCAGCACATTAGGTTTGTCGTAATGCCTTGAAGTAGTAGTGACATCACTTTATGGTGGATAAACTTTTGTCCTACAGGAATTTGACACCATTTCTTGTCAAACAATGTGTGTTTCCTCTTATTAAGCCTTTTGATTTGTGGATATTCTCCTTGAAATAGCTGGTACCATTGCATTAGTTTAATGTTAACTAGTGAGGATGCTGGATTCAAAATGGATGAATTTGTTTTCTTTGACAATTATCGTCCATTAGGTAGTAGATTAGTCATTAGAGATTTTATTTATTTTCTTAACTTGGATAATTAATTAAGTGTAGATTTGAGATCAATCCAATGTGAATGCTTGGGACCTTTCCTCTTCTGCCCATGGTTCCATTATTCAGATAACTGTTGTCCCTTTTTGTTCATCTCCTAATTAAAGCGGAGTATCTGTCAGAAGATAGTATGGATAAATAGGAAACATGTTGAACCCATCTAAGATCTAGTTAGAGCAATGGAATTCTGAGTCTAATAGCCTATGACAATGAGAATGCTTGGGACCTTTCTTCTTCTGCTCATGGTTCCATTATACAGATTACTGTTTGCCCTTTTTGTTCATCTCCTAATTACTGCTGACTGAGCTTTTATACAAGCGGCTGAACATTATCTACCAGAAGGTTATTTATTGCCTTAGAGGACTATTTTATTAAGTTGTGAAATAAGCTTTACTCAAATCCTTTTCTTAATTCCTAAAAGAATTAGCGACTTGACAATACCTAACAACAACTTCCATAATCCTTACAACTGGATAATAGTGCTGTTCTTGGCACATAAGGTCCTCTAGAATTGCTATGGTGAAAAAGTAGGAAAACTCAGGCACATTTGTGGAACTTATAATTGGATGAAAAAGGCACCACTACTTTCTAAGTTAGTAAATTTTCTTGAAAAGATAAAGGTGAGGGTATAATTTAGTCTCCAGCGCCATCTTTTAATCACTTGTAGCAAACTTAAGACAAATGACTATTATAGAGATGACACTTATGTTGGGATGAGCACACTGTAACATTCTTTACTTGTTAACTGAGAAATCCGTCTAGGGTCAATCCTTAGGACCAACCTCAGCCTTCGAAAGTCGTGTATAATGGGCCTCCCACTCTGCCCTTCTTCACTCTATACCAGGTTTAGTTCACATGGCACAGGGAAAGTTTGTGACCTAAGTCACAAGTCCCTCAACCTTTGCCACTTGAACTAAGCCCTGGAGGCCACTCTGTAACATTCTTGCTACCACTACTACTGCACTTCTAAGAGAAAAATAAGTTAACTGCAACTGCAACATCATTGTAGTGAACATCTAAACAGCTACCAGCAAAAAAGTCATAAACAAGAAGTCCCTGTTGCTTAAAGTCTCATATCCTTTATAGAGTGGGGAATGAATGTAGAAGTGAAAATATGGATAGGCTCAAGCAATCATTCCAGGTATAGGGTTGATCTTGAAAGGTGTTATGTACAGTAAAATGTTCAGAATTTTGGGTGAAGGGTGATCTCTAGAGGACTGGCAATGACTTGATTTTCAGTCTTGTTTGCAAGTTTTCTGAACTATTTCAACCTTAAGTTGCACATAGGTTTTCTAATGGAGTCTATATATTCTTTGTGTTTTGCCTTGAGAAGAAGAAGAATGGGATTAGTGTCATCTTGTAAGATTCAGCCCGAGAAAGTAATTCTGTTGAATCACTTTCTCATCTGCTTCTCAGTGCAGATGGCTTTAATAATTGGAGTCTGTGTAATCCCCTCACGTTCTGTTAGAGGAAGTGATCTACAGGAGAATCTCTTTACTTCTAGGTAGAGTGAATTCTGAAATCTTAGTGGACTGCTAAAGGCGTGATTTAAAGTCCCTCTTGTTTATAAGTTTACTGAACTGTTAGCTGAATGTTGCTGGTTGTGTTTGCTGTCTGGCGTGCATAGTTCCTATTTCTCTAGTAATCGTAAAAACTTCATGACAGTGTATCATAAACAACATCATTAATTTTAATCTGGGGAGATGGTGGAGGTTTTGTTGGAGGGGGTGAACAGACCAGCAATCTAAGTACTAGCTTATTCAGATAAGAATTATGATTGCATCATGCCAGATGGATCACTTGTAGTAATTGGATGAAAAAGGCACCACTACTTTCTAAGTTAGTAAATTTTCTTGAAAAGATAAAGGTGAGGGTATAATTTAGTCTCCAGCGCCATCTTTTAATCACTTGTAGCAAACTTAAGACAAATGACTATTATAGAGATGACACTATTATAGAGATGACACTATTAAGACAAATGGATCCTTTTCAATCAGGAAAGTAGAAGCATTAGAATACCATGAAGATCTTCTAGTTCATTAATGGTCTGTGAATATAGAATTATTTTTACAAAACTTTTTTTTAGATGTTATATGTTAATCTGAACCTTGCTATGTGCCTCTGAGATTGCTAGAACTGGTTATTATATGCCTTCCCTCTCAGGAGAGTCATTTGAACTTTGAAGCCAGTGTTTGACTATACCTAGAAAATTCATCGGTACAAAAAGCTCAATCGCCTTTCCCTGTTCTTTTAAAGGGGGTAACAATTCTGATCTTTCAAATCCATCATGTGATAATAATTAAATCTGTGGAGATGGTGGAGATTAATACCATCATGTATATGGTGGTCAATATGGAAGGAAAGAAATGGGAGATGCTTTAAAGATGGGTCCACTTCCATATATAAAGTAAAATGGAATTGTATTGAAGCCCTACTTCTTTGGTGTAAACTACTTTGTATAGAAGATGTAGATCAGATTGTAGATTTGATAGGAAGCTTGTAATTGCTCACTTTTGGAGGTGGCCAGCATACCCTTAATGCTGATGAATACAATTTACCAATTTCAAAAAAAAAAATTGAATCTGTGGATTGTTCTCTAGTAGTTCTAGTATTTTCTTAAAGAGCATTTGATTCTTCTTTTTCATTGTCATTTTTTAATAAATTGTTATCCATCTCCTTTTCATTATTAAACACTTCAAGTGAATTTAATTGTGGCCACTTTTGCCCCAATATTGTTGGAATCTAGGCAAAATCATTTGTTGAGTCACAATTTGATTAAGAACAATTGAAGACACATCCTTCTCTGATCATAGTTCACTTAGAAAGCTAGGAATCAGGAACAGGGCAACAATTATTCTGAATTTTCTTGATATCAGTAAACTATGTGCTTACTAGTCTTTCCACTAAACTTTCAACAAGTTTTTTGAATTTAGACAAGGAAATCAGCCAATTTATCAATTCCTTGGTGCACTTTCTGTATCTCAGGTAGCTGAATTGTCCCTCTTAGCAGAATCATTTGAAGCCAATATTCGTGATTACACCAAGATAATTCATGGCTATGCAAAGCATAATCGGCTGAAAGAAGCTGAAAGTGTGTTCTTATCCATGAAGAGTAGAGGCTTCACATGTGATCAGGTGACGCTGACAGCTTTAGTTCACATGTATAGCAAGGCTGGTAACCTTAAGCTGGCTGAAGATACTTTTGAAGAGATGAGGTTGCTTGGTGTACCATTGGATAAGAGGTCCTTTGGGTCAATAATCATGGCCTACGTCAGAGCTGGAAAGCTTGGTCAAGGAGAGGCTTTACTGAAGGAAATGGAAGAACAAGAGATCTATGCTGGACCAGAAGTTTATAAAGCACTTTTGAGAGCCTATTCGATGAGTGGTGATAGCAAAGGAGCTCAAAGGGTTTTTGACACAATTCAGTTAGCAGGAGTAATCCCTGATGCGACGATTTGTGGTCTGCTTATGAATGCCTATATTATGGCTGGTCAATTGAGTGAAGCTTGTATTACATTTGAAAATATGAGAAGAGTTAGCATAGAGCCAAATGACAAGTGTATCGCATTGCTATTGACAGCTTATGAAACAGAGAACAAACTGAGCAAGGCACTTGATGTTTTGATGGATTTAGAGAGGGATGGTGTTGTGCTTGGCAGAGAAGCTTCTGAATTATTGGCTCGTTGGTTCAAGAGACTTGGGGTAGTTGGAGACGTGGAGCTTGTTCTGAGAGATTACGCATCAAACTGCGCATTACTAAACTGATGTTTTTTGCTTTTGCCAGGAGTTTCTCTCCGTTGTATCTATTTGAGAGACAGTCTTGGTTTCCTATCTGTGGGTATGTAAACTTTTCACTAAAGGAACTGGTTTGCTAAAACCTGTCTTCAGTAACTGTTGCTTATTCCCATTTCGCAATAAGAGAAAAAGGGGGTTGAAAAACAAAGAAAACTGGAAACTAGAGCTTCCCTTTTTTCAATCTGACTTGGTGAATATACTTGTAAATATGTGTGTGCGCACATATATTCAAGCACAAGACAGTCTCATGCACCAACACATATGTCAAGCTTTTTGAGCCTAGCGGTTTAGTTAAGAATTTTGGTTTTGGTTCTGGTTTAAGTATCTTCATCCAGCTTGCTGTACGTTGATACAACATGCTGCCCAGGAAAGTATAACAACTCACTGCTGCTTGTATCAACAAAACAAGCAGAGGTAAGTTTTTTCATATTTCTAGTAAGAGGTTGAGGGCTTAACAAAGTTAAGAGGAGAGCTCTTTATGTTCTTGGGGATGTACTCAAATGTGAAACCATTTCCTGTAGTATTTCAATTACTTCGGTTCATTATAAGTTGCAACTCTTTATTATTTTTTTTCGTTGAACCTTGAAAACGAAAAAAACATGGTTGGTGAGGATTCATATAGTTGAACCCAACTTATTTGAGACTGAGGTGTAGTTTTAGCGATAGAGTGAAAATCCAAGTGTTTGAACCTCACTTGTTAAGATAGGTGTTAAGCCTTCTTGAGAACTAATCATACTTTTATCTCAATAATAGATATAAATAATACCAATCAGAAAACCAGATTGTTGTTTAAGTTGATGGATACAATTGGTAGCTCTCATTACTCAAATGAGCTAATTTCGAATAAACAATCCCATCAATTAGAAGGTGTACCAAAACCAAGATTAGGGAGAATAAAATTATCTCGACAAATCCAAATCACAATCTTTAGGCTGTGTTCCGTCCAATTTTTTCATGTTCGGTTAAGAAAATAAGGTTCTTAAAAATGAGGAAAATGACCTCTCTTGTGGAGGTTGGAAAAATAAGTTCTACAAGTGATATTTAACATTGATGGTATCTTCCGACCCTCGAAATCCCTACCCACTACCACCACTACCATAGATTATATTTAGGATAATACTTTTTACTTACATACCGAACACAAAAAAAATAATAAGAAATTTACTTATTTTTTTTACAAAACATTTTCCTTCCTACCGAACACACCCTTAGATTGCAACAAATTATAATCACCCATTATTCTGGATAATAAAAATTACTAAAGAAAAGGAAGAAAAATGGCGTTAGTAAAGAAATCGTAGTCCTAGGCCAACACTCTCTGATTGATTTTCTTGGTTTCCCTCGGAGCCTGCATTGGAACTCCAATTAAATTTGGAGACCTCTAATTAAGGGTGAAGTAGTTCAAACCACATCACCACAACCCATATCAATACTGTTTGAGTGATTGCTTGTACTTGAAACAAGAATAATATAAAAGCTAAAAAAGGGGGTTGAAGAGTGTATATGTGGTGTATCATTTTTGAGACGTAAACGATTCAAACTACTCCTTAATCTGTAACCTAAGAATGATTTAATTCGTTAATGATTACCCAAAACTGGAAAAAACTAATCTATTTGTTAATCTCAAATGCCGTTTCTTATTGTTTTGTTTTGTGTGTGGTTTACTTCAATAGTAATTTGGTTCATTTATATTAACTCTGATGACTAAGAGTCAATATATAAATACAACTTTTAGTCTAAATTAACTGGGAAAAAAATAGAGAAATCTAACAAGGAAACAAAATAAAGTAAATCAAAATCTTATATGAGTGTACGTCTTATTCAATTTACACCAATATATAGCTCACGCTAACCAATTAGACAAGAAATAAAGATTCAACACCCAATCCAAAAAAAGAAAGACCTTTGGAGGATATTTGAAGTCTCCTTTTATAATGGAATGGAGCTTAAAGTAAAAAACGAGAATAAAAAAATAGTGTCATAACTCCAGATCAAAAAAGTAAAACACAAATGGCAAGCTTATAAGCAAAAAAAAAATTCTATCCTCCCTAGATAGAAAATCAAAATTTTAGTCCATCTCGAAGTGAGTGAATTTGGAGGCAAAGACACATGAACCTTATAAGGAGCTAACTTAAACTTAGTTCATAGTCGTCATTCAGAACCTAGCTGGTTCAATTATCTAAGAAGTCAATGATTAAATTGAAAAATAAACTTGAGATTTTTCAAGATAATATTCAAGCAAAAATGTAATCAAAATTCGATATCACCACACACATGGGAGCAATTAAAAGTAAGCATTATAGATCTATAACTAATATTGAATGTAATTAGTATTAACCAAAAAAAAAAGTAGTACAACAAACAAAAAAGAAGAAGGATCAAGAAAATTACAAATAGGGTAAAATTAAAGATTTTTTCATGACTTTGCCTAGGTATTTTTTTTTTTTTGATTAATTAAAATTGAAAACCCTCATTTTTCTTAATTTTTTTTAAAAAATATCTCATGAGTACCACTAATATTTAACATATTATAAGTCAGTACTTTTCAATAAAATGCGTTTTTGATCTCACTTGGTCTGTGGTGGCAAAGCTGATGATTCTGTGCATGGCACTGTTACCGATCCATGTCTATGCAGAAGTTCACGTGCCAATTCTTGAAGATCGCCGCCCCCGCCTCCGGTGGATGGTGACATGTCCACCGGAGCTCTAGCGCCACCAAAGTGACGCGGGTCCAGAGGCAGAGGGGGCGGCGGTCGTGGCTGCTGCATTGCCCATGAGGGTTGAACCATTGGGTCAAAAAGTGATGATAAGTCATAGGCAGCTGGCAAAGAAGGTCCTGCTGTTGGCAAATCTGCTATGGTGAGTTGTGGCTGTTGGAGCATTGTTTGTGGTTGTTGTGGCGGCGGCGGCAGTGGCGGCGGTGTTGGAAGCTCCAGGGTTGCTAGGTGGGCTTGTAAGTATGAGAGTTCTGCTTGTAAATTCACTACCTGAGTCACACAAATATGGTATTATGTGATGGAAAATTTGATGATAGTCTAAATTAATACTCCCTCCCTTCTAACACAGAGTTTCAGAAATACAAGAAGACTTTGTAATGTTTCAAAAAGAGTATAACTTTTTGTCCAATAAAGAAATGTCTCATTTTCTTTGAAACTGGTTAAACAAGAAAGTGAGTCATATAAAGTGAGATAGAAGTACTAGCTATAATTTATGTAACTATAAATCCACGCCCCAAATCCCCTCCCAAAAAGAAAATTAAAGCATCTACTTATTAAAGGTAATGAGACAGTTTAAAACTAAATTCAATCGAAATACAAAAATATGACATTCTTTTTAGAATAGAATAAGAAGGAGAGAGAGTCGTGATCTATAACATACCATACCTGGAAAATACCTTCTTACATGATGTGTGAACTTTCACAAAGAGTGGGGATTTAATTAAATAAAAAAAGTTGCTTTAGGTAGCCAAATCAAAAGAAAAGGTAGTGCATACTATATAGTCTAAGTAACCATTTTGTAATCATGGAGATGATCTAAAAGACTAATTATTTATTTGAATTATTAAGTTCGTAAAGTTATCAAAGAATTCAAAATATATGTTAAAAGGAAAAGAAAATACTGTACAAGAAGTTACATAAAAAATCCAGAAACTAAAATCTGGATCCGCATAGACTCTTTTGATAAATATAGCTCTGGTCAGTGGTTAGAGACGATTCAGGATGTAGAATAATAATTGAGTTCATAATTAAATATTTCTAAATATTTAAATCAAAGTTTAGAATTCAATATAAAATATGAGCAAAAATTAATGAGTTCACATTAATTATACACAGGTTACAAGCCAGATCAAAATGCACACAAGGTAAACTGAGGGATTATAAGTAATTTGTTGCTACACAATTGCCAAAATTAATCAGAGATGTCAAAATTAGCTCATAAAATCATGATCCAATCAGTTTGTATATGTTTGTGTGGGTTAATAACTTTTAATTTTACTAACTAGACTCATTTTGATCAGATTAGTTCAACTCATTTTAGAACAGAATCAATTCAAATTGACCCAAAAGAAATTTTATCTAAATATTTTAAAGTTTTTTTTATTTGATATGTTATTTTTTATAATCATACTATAATATTAGGTACTCAAATAAATATAAGAAAATAAACTTTAAATTTAAAACGTAATAAGAATTAATCAGGTTGAGTTATGACTCAATTTTTAACGCATTTCAATCCAACCTACTTCAGCCCCGATAACATTTAAGCAAGTCAATGAGCCATTTATTTATTAAGTTGACTTATTTTGACATTTTTAAATTCAACCCAAACACCCTAATTACCCTCCAAAATTTAACCATTAAAGGGCGTGCTTGGTTCTAAAGGATCCATATTTACTTCATATTTTTCATACTGATGCCATTTCTCTAAACCACCATTAGTTAATGATACACTTCAATTTAAATTATACTCTTCTTTTCAATCTCATAAATTTAAAGATTATAATATAAAGCATTAATATGAATAGAATAGTTAAAATCCCTCATAAATTTAAAGATTATAAAGTGTTAATAAGAATAAAATAGTTAAATTCATCATATATTTAAAGAATATGTAAAAATATTCTTTTTTTCTCAATTCGTAATTCAATATAGATGGATATATACCCAAAAGAAACACTGCAAATAACTTGAGAAGGAGAATACTATAAATTTATAAATTTTACGTAATTCAAACTTCAAAGCAAGGACTTGGGGATCGGTGCATTACGACAAATTCAAGGGAATAGAAATTGATTTAGGTTCTTTCTAAAAGCATAAAAGTCATTTAAGCAAGAAATTATTCCCTCTTCCCAATACTCCAAATCATAAAATTAGAAGAAAGAAATGATTTAAATGTATAAACTTTCAAAGTCAGCCAGCAGACACGGAGACAATAATCTTATTAAATCTCTATTATTGAACTACAACTTTAATTAAAAATCGTTTAATCCATTTAATAAGATCAAACTTATCATCCCTTATTCTAAAAGCAACTAAAATGTAGTTAACACCAAACATATTACCCTGTTAATTAACGTTAAACAATGTTTTAAAAATGACAAGTTTATCAACAAGCAGACATAATTCACTATTCTAATTAATTGGATTATCAAAACTTAAGTCAAGCTGCTAATAGGCCATACTTGTAACTTACTACTCCCTTAGTCTCAATCTATGCTACACAAGAATGTCACATTTAGAGTTTCTTAAAGTTTCGTGTCGAGTCAAGCAATAATGCCACATAAATTGGGTGGATATCGTAAGTTAAGCTTAGTAATACACCTTTAATAATAACTTTTTCTATCGTAAGTTAAGCTTAGTAATACACCTCTAATAATAATTTTTTCTATTTTAAGTTAAGCTTAGTAATACACCTCTAATAATAACTTTTTCTTAATAGATGTGTCAAGTCAATATGGACCAAGTAATATAAATCCAAGAGAGTAGTACTTAAAAAAGGAGCTTCTTTAAATATTCATTATTATCCTAGTTGAGGAGTATCGGTTTCAACATGCTTCTTAGAGAAACAACAAAAGAGTGGTCATTGTCCCTTGTGCTAAAAATAACCAAAATGTACTTTAAAGAAAGAAAACCAAAGCTATTCTATTTCTTTTATAGAGAAGAATATTTCTATATATTTCCATGAATTTTGAACAACAAGAAGAAGATTTTATGCCGACCATTTCCTTAATAACAGCAAAATTGATAGAGGTATGGTAAGAAAAAAAGTAGAGTCACTATTGTCCACATCATCATCATAAGTGAATCAATCAAAACAACTTCTTGATTTCAGCAAAGTTTAAAACTGTTCCCTAAATGTAACACATCAGGTCCATTTCCCCTTTGTACAAGAAAATCTTGTTCAAGATCTAGTACTATTCACTAGTGTCAATATATATTATCTTCAATTACATACTATATTATTCCACACAAAAATGTTGGAGACAAATTTACATATGCCAACTCAAAATCTTAAAACATACTCATATTGTAACCTTAAGAAGAAGTCTTTTTTAACTTACTTTTGACAACCAATGCCAGATCCAACACCATGTTCCTCAATTAATACGAAGCTAAGCTTTATTTCTTACATAACACTAATGCCTAAAAGCTGTCTCGTTTCACTTATCTTGAAAAAAAGGATGGAACTTGTCAATGAATAAATTAAAATACTCCATACGTTTCAATTTGTTTGTCTGTTGTTGACTTGACATAAAGTTTAAGAAAATAAAGAAAAACTTTGAACTCTTGTTGTTTTATACTAAATATATGTAAAATGTAAGGTCTTAAACATAAAGTAGAAAGTTAGAATGAAAAAGTTGGCAAAAAAGAATTTAAAATACTTTTTTTTTAAAAAACGGACTAAGAAAAAAAATAAGATAAATAAATTGAAACGCATGGAGTAATTTGTTTTCAAGATCATCTTAATCTTGACTCTCATTGAGCTAGAGATTTTTTTTTTATAACTGCAAGAATACGTTTCAGAGTTTCATATTTGTAACGCATGGAGAGAAATGGTTAAAAAAATAGTAATATAGATTCTTGAATACGCAAATAATGAGATTGTGCCTTGTATTTATCTACAAATGAAAACATAAAGTGGAAGTAGAGTGAAGGCATTGATAAATCAGTTGTTGGAAAAAGAAAAAAAAAAGGTCTAAAAGAAGAAGCAAAACGATTTGTAACGGAAGAAGAGAAGGGTGTTTTTAGTTTACCAACTTTAGTGATAAGACAGACTCAACAAAAAATAAAAACTATATTGTTGTGAGGACAAATGAGTCTTTTTCAAGAAACAAAAGTTTCATATGATCTAGCATTAGCCAAATTGTAATACTGATCAATCATGTAAGTAACCAAATCACTAATTTAAGTTATATGCGTTCACAGTTTAATACTGACCTGTTGCTGAAGAGCAAAGATATGAGCAACGCAACCATAGACGGGGTCTCGGAGTCTCGCTTGAGCTTCATAACAAATGGTGACAACCGCATCAAGTCTCTTGTGGACAGGAATATGAAGGAGAAGTTTAGAAACATTACTAGCTCCAAACACTTTGTGTACAGCTGCAAAATGTGCCGCACCTTGTTCCGAATCAAAATAAGGTGCAAAAATGCAACCGGCAACACACTTTCTTCTCAAAAATTTACAAGCACCACATGGCCCTCCACCACCACCTCCACCACCACCACCGCCGCCTCCACTGCTAGTACTTCCACTAGTCCCACCACAAACTCCTCCACCTGGGGCGGAGATGCCACCGGTGCTACTACTAGGATTATTTGAGCTCATTTTCTTTGATAATTCACCTCTTTTGGAACATAATTTGAAGGGGTTTGTTTGTACTTTGTAGAG
>JAJOOR010002991.1:0-49828 GCA_036250505.1 Solanum acaule
AAGTTCTAGTTATGTTTCTAGGCTTAAACTGACTAAAACCTCATGATTTAGGGTCTAAACGACGTATCTTAGGGGTTAAACGAAATAGGAAAAGACCAAAAGACCCCTGACTTAATTGCTGTCGGAGTGACTGACGGACTGGATTGATGGGCCGTTATTCAATCGACGGTCCGTCGATTGGATCCATAGGTCAAGCCTGCTCGACAGGCTTTCACTAAAACGAGCATAACTTTTTATTCGGAGGTCGGATTTTAGCAAACTTGGCGGCGTTGGAAAGAGGATTCAATTATCTATCTTATCATAGGTCATGGGACACATAATTACTTTTGTGCTAAAAGTTATGACCATATGAAGTTGATTCATCAACAATTTTTAGCTAACTGGTTGCTGACCCTCATCTACGGTCAGACCTACAGACCGTGGATCAAATGACGGTTTATGCTGGTCAACCATAGTTTGTGTCAGAGGCTGGGTAAAGGAGGTCTCAATCCACGGACAGAGACCACGGATCGTGGTCTGATCTACAGATCGTGGGCCTGTCCGTGAGTCGGGACTTAGCCAATTTTCTGAGTTGGGTCTGGGAGGGGTTGCAGTGGTGAACCACGGACCACCAGCACGGGCCGTGGTCTGACCTACGGTCCATAGATGGCAACCGTGGGTTGCACCTGGAACTTCTCAAAATCTGCATTTTTGGTCTGTTTCGAATACGGGGTGTTACATATAACGCCCATACCAAAAATTGATATGACAGTTAATTCATCTGTTTGGGCAGTTAAGCGATCAAGTATGGTGTTAAAGTCATCCTCCATCCCAATAATAGTATTTTCTTCAATTTTATTTTTTTCTGGTGAGGAGGGAGTTGTTGCTAGTTCTGCAGATATTCTTCCATGCTTGTTAAACTCCATCTGGATCACCTCTTTCCTGAGAGAATCAATATCTATTTCCACTTGTACCAATTCTTCCTCGAAGAATTTTCAAGCCCCTTCTCTACTCTCTGTGCAATAAGATAAAATGATGCTTCTTAAGCTTGAATCAACTTTATCTTCTGCTTTGTATATTACATCTCTGATCCTCTTTTCTATAGCCTTAAGAGTTTCAATATCTTTGGCTTCCTCCTTTGTCGTATCGTCAAGGAAAACTTGCATAGCAAAAGATTTTGATAAAGAGATTGAAGATGTTGTTGTGTAGAACTTTGACCAATGAAAGATTGATTAGGTTTGAAGAGCTATTCCAATGTATAGATAAGAGAACAAAGAGGAGCATAAGCCATTTCTCTTTGTTTGCTAATAGATAAGAGCCTTGCAGATTTAATGTCTCTGCTTTGTTATTATTAGGCTTAGTGGTTTTGTCCAAATAATGCAAAACTGTGGATTGACTAAGGCAAAGTGAGAAAAAAGAAATGAAAAATAAAGATATAATATGTCAAGCTGTCCTAATACAATAAATTTCTAATGAAAAATAAATACATAATATGTCAAGTTGTACTAATGTAATAAATTTCTAATGAAAAATAAAGAAACTCTTGTAGTTTTCCTGAAGAATTTTCAAACATTATATTCTTATTCATATACATTGGATTCCAACTGACCCTCTTTAGAAAATTGAATAATTTACATTAAATAATGAAGACATGATATGTCAAGTCGGACGAATATAATAAACTTTCGGTACAATTTTTTTTTGAAATTTATAGAATCATAAAAGGTCAAGATGTTTGAGTTACTTAAGTTAATATTGTTAAATTTGACAAGTTTCAAAGATGAATTAATGTGTAGATTTTGTAGTTAGGAAGATAATTCTTCATTGGTACAAAAGTTAAAATAGCAACTTTGTAGGTGAAATTTAGTAAACCATAAAATGGTTTCACAAGGTAAATCTTGACATTTTGACACATTGTGATGTCATGGATGACATCAATAGAAAGAATTCACTCCTATAAATAGGTAGTTCCTAATTCATTTGTAACACACCTCTCACTTGCCGTCTCATCTTTAAAGGCATTTGATCTTCTTTCTCTCTTGTAGTATTTCACTTGTACTCTTTTGGAGTGAAATAAATATTGGTTGGTTGTGTCCGAGGAGTAGGCAAAAGAAAATAAAATTTTGCCGAACCACGTAAATTTTTGGTGTTCTTTTTATTGTTGTCTCATTTACTATTTATTAGCTACCTTTAGATATAACAGTTGTGATTGTATCACTCTCTATATATTCGGCTTCTGCAACAATTGGTATCAGAGCCAGGTTTATCTGAGTATGCTCTGTGGTTGCAGCACAGTCTGAACTTCTACATAGAAAAAAATTTACTTTGGTCCTTACATTGTTAGCTAGTAAATAGTATTTGTAGCAAAAATGGGAGACAATAAAAATAAATAGTCCACATCAAATGTCAATAATACATCATCATTGGCATCTTCGCTTACGACAAGAATTGTGTCAAATACAAAATTTGCAGTTGAAATTTTTGACGGGTCAGGATATTACGGAATGTGGCAAGGGGGGGTCCTTGATGTTGTTTTTCAACAAGGGCTAGATATTGCCATAGAAGAAAAGAAACCAGATAGTGTAGGAGAAGAAGATTGGAAGATTATCAACCATGTTGCTTGCGGTACCATTCGATCTTACCTTGCAAGAGAACAAAAGTATCCATACACAAAGAAAACATCTGCAAATAAATTGTGGAAATCATTGGAGAAGAAATTCTTGAAGAAAAATAGTCAAAATAATCTTTACATGAAAAGAAGACTGTTACGCTTCATTTATTTTCCTCGTAGCACAATGAATGATCATATCACCAGCTTTAATAAGTTGGCGTCAGATTTGCGGAATATGGACGTGACTTTTACGGATGGAGATATTGCCTTTATGTTGTTAAGTTCACTTCCCGATGAATTTGATCATCTTGAAACTACTATACTGCATGGGAATGATGAAGTATCTCTCATAGAAGTTTGTTCTGCCTTATATAGTTATGAACAAAGAAAGAGAAAAAAACAAAAAAGCGGAGAAACAGAAGCACTGATTGTGAGAGGTCGTTCTAAAATCATGTGAGAATGAAGAATGGGCGATCCAAGTCAAGGTCCAAACTCAACAAAGATGAATGTGCCTTTTGCAGAGAAGTATGTCGTCAACATAGATAAGTATTGTTGTGAATGATGAACCTTTTGCCTTGGTGAAAAGGTAATAATCAGCCTTGGATTGTTGAAAACCAGCTTTACGGATAGCTTCTGAAAATGTGAGAAGCCAATTTCTCGATGCTTGCTTAAGGCCATACAAAGATTTGTAAAGCCGGTATGCAATGTTCTCCCCCTATCGGCGTAGACCTGGTGGAGGTTCCATGTACACCTCTTCATGTAGGGCTCCGTGAAGAAAAGCATTTTGGACATCCAATTGATAAGCAAACCAATTTCTAGCAGAAAGAACTGTAAGTAGACAACAAAGTGTCATGAGTTTTGATGTTGGAGAAAAAGTTTCTTGATAGTCGATTCCCTCAATCTGAGTATATCCCTTTGCGACAAGACGAGCCTTATAATGCTCAATCATTCCATCTGATTTGTATTTTATTTTATAAACCCATTTGCATCCAATGAGTTTCTGACCAACAGGGAGTGGAACTAAGCTCCAAGTCTTGTGTTGCTACCAATTGCACACGCAAGTGTACGCGGTCGCACAAGTAATATAGTGGCTCTTAAAAGAACCGGATTAAGGACTTGTCAATTAATTGTTCTTACTAAATTATATTAATTCTAATTATTTATTTAAGGGCCGGATTTCAAAAGATGGATATATATTAACTAAACTAAAATTAAAGATAAAATAACTAAAAAGCAATTAACTAAGAAAAGATAGATGTTTACACAATCAATGAGTGAATCGATCTAGGATTATAATTTACTAACAATCATATTTAGCATCAATTTCATCAACTTATTTGATTATCTAGTTATTGATTCATAGGGTTATATGTATGATCATGGTCTCCCGACATCTAATCGCCTACGATAAATGACAACCTAACTACATCGTTGAGCGGGGATAGATTGGACCAAGTACCGAGCATTACGATTTCTTCCTGTATAGTGACCAAGCATGGTTTCTAGATATATCCCTATCCTAGATACAAATTAACCCTAATTATCAAGAGAAAATCATGCTCCTTATATTCCACGTTCTATCCTCTTATTCCTCTCCTGAGTTCAATTCAGACAATAGGTTTATTTCAATGGTGATCAAGCATCAAAATAGTAATCACAAGAATATAAGAACAACTAATATGATAAACAAATCATGCCGAATCAAAATCACTAAACAATCATATTGTAAGTAAATATAATCCAAGAACGAGTAGTTTCACTCCACATAGACATAGAGCAATTACAACCCATCATTCAATGAAAATATGTAAAATAAATAAAAGAGAAGTAAAGATGAAACCCTAAATCAAAAGTTAAATTTTACATTGATCCTCCTCCTCAATAATTATTCTTATGGATTATTTATAGATGTAGGAAACCCTAACTAAAATAATTGAGTCCAAAATAAATTAGGGATCCAAAACCAAACGAAATTGGATTCCTGCGTGAACTGTGTGCCGCCTCAATCGTTTTCGTTGATGCTTCCGTCGTTAGTGACACGTGGCAGGACTTTTACACCAATTCAAATTCTTTCCTTCAATGCACTTCATATATATATTATATTATTTTATTCAATTCAATCCATTTAGTTGTCTGCTTGGTTTTCATCTTGAACATTCCATATTTAATTCGTTTTAGTTCCAAATTGCTTCATCTTCACACCAATTCAATCTTACAAATAAAATACACAATTTAGTACAATCCATAAACTTCATGCTCAAAAAGGGAAAATATAAATAATAAATGTGAGGCAAATACTGATTAAAAATATGTATTTGGCCTCACATCAACACCCCACACTTAAACTTTTGTTCGTCCTCGAGCAAACTGTAACACCCCAGAAATTTTTTCGAACTAAGACTCGAACCGTTCATTGTAGTGAGTGAGATTTTGCCAAGGAATTAAAAAGTTTCTTAAGTTTTAAGGTCACTATATGTAGCACCTTGAGTTCCAAAAAGAACTAAATTGGAAATAGCAAAATCTGAAATTTTGCAAGTTAAGCTAGGTACGGGATTTGGGTCAACTTCAAACGACCATAACTCCTATCTCAGGATGAGTTAGTGTGCTACCAGAGACTGTAGGAAATATCTTTGAATTAGCTTTCCAAAGCCACCAAGTTTGCTAAGTTTCGAGTTCGGATGAGTGAGATATGGCCTTTTGAAGTTAGGCTGTCCAGTTAAGGAAAGTTAGCCGGAAATAGTAAGGGGTATTTTGGTTTTTTCCTTACCCAATCAGATTTAATTCATTTTTAGTAAGGTTTTAAGGGTCTAATCCTATTAGGTTCAGTTTTATAATCCTAAAATATGCCTAGGGTTTTAGTTGAGAGTTCAAGAAGAGAAAAGAAGATAAAAGAGGAGAAAAGAGGAGAAGATCAAGCGTTCGTCGAGATTCTTGCGTATTGTTGCGGATTTTCGCCATGGGTTTGATCCCTAAGAGGTATGTAAGCTTCCATAGTGCTGGGTTAGTTCACCCACACATCAATCATGATATTTTCAGCGAAATTTTATTCTTGAAGTTGAAAGATTAGAGTTCTTGATGAGTTCTTGATAGGTGTTCTTGAAGTTCATTCTAAATCTTGTTGTGTTGGGGTTTTGATGATTTCTTGAGATGAAATTTAGTAATTTGAGTGTTTTTTTGAGTATATTAGAGTGTACTTATGTTAAGTAATCGAATCCAAGTGATTGGGTTAGGAACTGTTCGATTCTAGGCGAGTTAGGTGAGAAAACGAGCAAGGAAAATTCGCCGGATTTTTTGGGTTGGGGCCTGGCGCGATGCGCCAGTCAGAGCACCCCAAACCCTCCTCTGAAGTTTAGGGGCTGGCGTCCCGTGCCACCCATAGCGCCAGGGTCGCCTGCCCCATCCAGTTTGTCATCGGTTGCCCTGTTTGAGTTCGTTTAAAGTGCACCTTCACTCCTTTTCGATTCTAACTACTCTAAGCTACTTCTAAACACCTAAAATCATTCCTAACATGATCATAACCTTGAATTCATAATTCATATTCAAGGTAGAGTTAAGAGTTAAGGTTTGAGAATTCTTTCGAACATACTAAGAAAGTCCCTTTAAGTCATTTTGTGGAGTCTTCTACAACTTCTAGTAACTTGTTTCAAGACTCGAGTAAGTGAGCATGAACCATAGTAACTTGTATTCATGAGTCTATTTTGTCATCATGAGATCTTTCATAACATGAACCATAACTCTTGAATTCATAATTTACATTCAAGAGAGAGTTAAGAGTAGAGTTCAAGAAAGTTTTGAGTTCAATTGTGAATCCTTGGAGATCCATAATCGATTTGAGTTAAATTTTGAGAAAGTAAGTATGAGAATGAGAAGAGTTGTATACATGAGTTCTATAATGTTATGTAGACTTACGAGTCAAGTCGTTCATGCCCATAAATTCCGCATGAACTCCAGAAGTTGAGTATCTATGAGAGGAGTAATATCTTCATGTCCTAAGTCTTAAGTATTGAGTTTCTAACCCATTTGAGATTATATTCCTAATCATGATACTATTACATGTTACCCATGAAGTCCTTGAGTTAGGTTATTCATGTCCATAATTCTGCATGAACCCTATCAGTCGAGTAGTCTTGAGATAAAAAGTATCTTTGAGTCCTTGAGTTGAGTAGTTCATGTTCATAATTCCGCATGAACCCTCTGAGTTGAGCATTCTTGAAGTGAGTAGTATCATTGAAGTTCTTGAGTTCCAAGTATTGAGTTCTATCTATGGTTATTGAAAACCTTGCATTGAGACGTTCACGTCCATAATTCGGCATGAACCATATTGTGAGAAGTCTTTTACAAACGTTTTAACTTTGTTTTAAGACTTAAGTTTTGAGTTAAGCAAGAGTAAAGAGTAAAGAGTTGAGTTAATTTCTTCAAAAGAGTATATCGGGACTATGTATTCCCAAAGAGTAAATGTTTTTCACATTTAAATAAGAACGGAAGCTGAGATTTCCAAAGAGCCTTCAGGCTAGTTTTCAGAAAAGAGTAATAGCTTTCTAAATGAAGCAAGCAGGGAAACTGAGATTTCCAAGTTAGCCTATGAGCTAAGTTTTGAGCACTAATATCAAATCACAGAAGAAGTATGTTTTTAAAACATAAGAGCTATTATATTTTGGGAGTAGTATTGAGCACCGAATTGGGGATGAGCATGAGTTCAGATAACTCACGTCTCCATAAAACCATGTAGCCACCATGGGTAGAAAATGGTCATACTTTTTAGATGAGTCCTTTTCACATAGACTAGTGGATCCACTAAGTTAAGTTAGGTCCTATACTGATGGCAAGTTATAGGATGGTCCTTGGTAGCGCGAGGTAAAGTGTTGTATCATCACTATAGCTCTTAAGTGATGATTGTCGGTTAGAGAAACTCCCACAACAGTATTTTGTATTTTATATACATCAGGTTATTTGTATTTTTACATACATCTCAAAGTTATATGTCTCTTTGTATACACACAAAGTTGACATCATGTTTTAAACAACTTTTCTTTATATTGCACTTGTTTTAAACTTCTTGATATTGAAATGAGTTCAGTTATGTTGAGTTTAGTTGAGTATCCAGAGTCGAATATCATATCTTTGGGTTGAGTATCTAATCTTTGAGTTGAGTATCTAATCTCTAAGTTGAGTATCTTATCCTTGAATACTTCTGAGTTGGGTAAGTTTGAGTAGTTTTGAGTATCATTGAGTATCCTTGAGTATTTTCTTGAGTTGAGTAAGTTTGAAAAGAGGTAAGTATATTTCCTTTTTATCAAGTTTCAATCTTATGTTTTATCTTTTAGAATTCCCCTTACATGCTCGTACATTCCACGTACTGAGCCATTTGGCCTGCTTCTTTTCATGATGCAGACACATGTATTCAGGATCATCAATAGGAGATTCGTTGATACATCCGGGAGTTCGAGTTAGCTATGGTGAGCCTCCTTGTTTCCAGAGGATTTCATTTACTTTTCAGTTTAGTCAGGATGTCGTGGGTCTTGTCCCGACTTCCATCTTTATCAGCTAAAGGCTTCATAGATAGTCAGTATAATTGAGAAGTCTGTATTATTTATCCATTTATATTATTAAATGTTTTAAAGACTTAAGTTGCCTATTATATGGCGAATTGAATATATTATTTTAATTCTAATTTGTTCTTTTGAGTTAAAGTTTTGTAAAGTTGATTTTATTGAATTTTATTTCAATTTTAAGCTTTTGCATTCTTAAGTTAGTCTTCCGCTTGTAGTCAGCCAGGATGAGAGTTCACTTGGGGACCAGCAATGGTTCCTGAGTGCCGGCCACGTCCAGGGTGTAGACTCTGGTTGTGACACAAACATTAAAGCTTATCTAAAAAATTAACTGCTACAAACACTTAGGTCATATACCAATTTCAAAACATCAAGTACACTTCTCAATCATTAGGTAAGATATCCATATAACAACAAACCTCTAACCTCCTAACCTCAAAGAAAGACTTTGAACTCATTAAATTTTAAGCTTGCTCACCTATTCTCATCAAAGAAAGTTAATAACATCACATACCTATCATGAAACAAGTGCCCTCACAAGAAGAAATAGTCCACACAATCAAATCAAAAGATTGAATATAAATTAAGGACTTAGCATCAAAGAACACTCACACCCAGAAATAAAATTCACATGTATGCACAAAGAACCATAGGCTTGCAATTATGTACATCTCCACTAATTAAGCGTGCTTGAATAGAATCAAATAGGACTTTAATGGGTAGTAATGTAGGCTAGGAGACATGTAGGAAAACTATATAATTGTGACTTACACTTCCTTAAGCACTTTGCACTTTAAGACTTCATCACCCATTATTTTCTTCTCTTTATTTTCAGTCCTCTCTTTCAACAATTATTTCATAAGTAATTCTCATCATCTCAAGAATAATTCAATCATTTTTTCTCTCTCTTTTTTTAAAAAAGTTTTTCTTCATAATAGCCACCCTCAACTTACGTATTTTACATGCGTTAAGGTGCACAATGTCCTTGGAAGGACTAGGGCCATTATCAAGGTAACTTCTTTTGTTCATCTCTTTATTTTTTCACATCACATTCTTTCAAAGAGGGCTTTTTAAGAACTTTGTAGCTATCATTGATTACTTTTTCACTCAACCATCCTTTTTTTCTTCAGAATTAGCAATTAGAATAAGTCTATGCTATAATGCTCAAGGAAAGAAGGTACAGAAACTAGGGATTCAACAAAATAGTTTAGGGAAAAATATGGCTACCAACAAAAGGCTAGAGGCTCAAAAGGGCTAACTAGTGATATAATAGCTGAAAAGGTTAAAATTTATCAGACAAATCAAAGAAAGCCTATTATCATCTCCTAAACAAAGCAACACTTTTTATTTCGCTTCAATAACATGCAGGGCAAGTTCTAGACTAGATGCAAAACATGGAATAAACAAAATCTCACCACACATGGCACAAGTATCAATCAAGATGGCTCAATTCCACTTCTAAGAGAGACATGATCATAACAAACTACAAAATAAAATAAGCTATATACAAAGTCACAACCATGAACCTAGATGTCAAAAAGTTTGCAATTTCACTAGCAATCAAACATTCACAAGAAAGTACTACTCAAAATTTAGGCCCAAATAGTAAGTATCACATAACTCAAAAGGGTCTTTTCTTTTCTCTCCAAAAAATAAATAAAAATAAAAATAAAATTTATTCCTAAAAAAGGGACACTCAGTTCAAAGGGACTATCCTCAGGAAAAGAACCGAAAACAAAAGCCAAGGAACCCATCCTAAAAAAAAAAGACTCGATAAAACAATAAAAACTAGGAATTCATTCCCCCACCCTACACTTAAAACATGACACTGTCCCCAGTGCAACAACATAAGCTAATGAGTGAAAGAAAGAATTATTATTTTTTGGGTTGGGCTAAGTGTGCTCCTACTCACGGAGTTTTTTTTTTATGATTTTTTTTTCTTTGTACTAGGTCCACGACGCGGACTAGATACAAACTTCACTGTCCGATTTTTATTTTAGTTTCATTTTTTTTCTTACACTATGTTAAACAAATCTAACGCACACTTCACCCTAACCAAAATATGCGGAAGAATTCACCCCACACTTGAAAAGATGCTATGTCCCCAAAACATCAATTAAAATTTTAAAACAAGGGTTAGGAAAACTCTTTTGGGCCTCTAGGCCTAGCTAGTAGCATGTTCTCTTAATTTTCATCAAGGGTCGTCACCCCACACTTAAGCTCAAACGTGCTCCTTAGCTCCAAATTTTGGATACTCAGACTTCTCCAAAACATGTAAAATCCTCACAAAACAATGACACTAAAAAAAAAAAAAAGGAAGTTACACTATAAATTGGGTTGCCTCCCTATAAGCGCCTAATTTAACGTAGCGGCGCGACACAAGTAAGTTCACCAATTTTCTTTCCACTTTGAACTTATGAATTATACCCCTAACTTTACATCTATTTTTGTGCTCCTCTCAAGGGGTGGTGGTATAAAGATAAAGGAACCAAGTAATATATGTCGCATCTTGCACTTCTTGGCCCTTATGTGAGGAATATTCGTTTGTCTACGTGGACTAGAAAACCTTAGGATGTAGGGGCCTTGTTCCTCATCTATACAGTTCTCCTTTAGTTTAGATAACTTGAATGATACATCAACATCTAAACATAATGTTGAAAAGTGATTTAAATGGGGTCCAATACGTCCCTCTTTCAAACTTACACCAATTTCAACATGCTTAGTTTTATATTTTTTCCCAAATGTGGCATCTTCAAGAAAAGTCTGATTGCATTGCATCTCCTCCCGTTTTAGATCATCAATTTGACTTCTGAGTGCCTTTTCAGTATCACAAAACTCATAATTGAATTGTTGAGTGTCAAACGCAACAAACTTTGCATTCAACTCATTGCTTAAGTTCTGAGTATGCAAGAAAAACATATTAACATCTTGAAAGTGCTTCACTTTTCTATCTATAAGGCATGACATCACATATATGATTCTCCTACGACGCTCTTTATACTCCTCTATTAATTTCTTGCAAGATTTCATACTATCAAAGGAACAAAGATTATTAGCATCATCATGAGAGGGTTTTGGAGTAGGTTAGCAACACACGGTGCAACCGACCCACAACCCCCTACAAAATTCACAGGATAGAGATGGTGCACACAATTCTCCCTCAGGAATATAATTACATTGTTGCCAAAAGTGAGCTCCTTTGCAATAAGGACAAGGTTTTACCACTTGTGAATAATCCGCATTCATCTTCATCCCACGAAAAGTATTAATTAGTAGAAAAAAATATGTATCGAAATATATAAACAAACAAAAAGAAAAAGTAAAACCTAGAAGAATAGCTAATTTCTAAGTCCCCGGCAGCGGCACCAAAAACTTGTTTCTACCAATTGCACACGGAAGTGTACGCGGTTGCACAAGTAATATAGTGGCTCTTAAATGAATTGGATTATTGAACCCAAAGGACTTATCAATTCTAATTATTTATTTAAGGGGCGGATTTCAAAAGATGGATATATATTAACTAAACTGAAAATAAAGATAAAATAACTAAAAAGCAATTAACTAAGAAACGATAGATGTTAAAACAATCAATGAATGAATCAATCTAGGATTATAATTTACTAGCAATCATGTTTAACATCAATTTCATCAACGTATTTGATTATCTAGTTATTGATTCTCAGGGCAAAATGTATGATCATGGTCTCTCGACCTCTAATCGCCTACGATAAATGACAACCTAACTACATCATTGAGCGGGGATAGATTGGACCAAGTATCGAGCATTACAGTTTCTTCCTGTATAGTGACCAAGCATGGTTTCTAGGTATATCCCTATCTTAGATACAAATTAACCCTAATTATTAAGAGAAAATTATGCTCCTTATATTCCACGTTCTATCTTCTTATTCCTCTCCCGAGTTCAATTCGGACAATATGTTTATTTCAATGGTGATCAAGCATCAAAATAGTAATCACAAGAATATAAGAACAACTATGATAAACAAATCATGCCAACTCAAAGTCACTAAACAATCATATTGTAAGTAAATATAATCCAAGAACGAGAAGTTTAACTCCACATAGACATAGAGCAATTACAACCCATCATTCAAAGAAAAGATGTAAAATAAATAAAAGAGAAGAAAAGATGAAACCCTAAATCAAAAGTTAATTTTTACATTGATCCTCCTCCTCAATAATTATTCTTATGGACTATTTATAGATGTAGGAAACCCTAAATAAAATAATTGAGTTCAAAATAAATTAGGGATCCAAAACCAAACAGAATTGGCTTCTTGCGTGAACTTGTGCACCGTCTCAATTATTTTTGTTGATGCTTCCATCATTAGTGAGACGTGGCAGGACTTTTACGCCAATTCAAATTCTTTCCTTCAATGCACTTTATATATATATATATTATATATATATTAATTTATCCAATTCAATCCATTAAGCTGCCTGCTTGATTTCCTTCTTCAATCTTCCATATTTAATTCGTTTTAGTTCAAATTGCTTCATCTTCATACCAATTCAATCCTACCAATAAAATACACAATTTAGTACAATCCATAATCTTCATGCTAAAAAAGGACAAATATAAATAATAAATGTGAGGCAAATAATGATTAAAAATATGTATTTTGGCCTCACATCATCTTGTTATCTTTTAATGCTTCTAATTCAGCATTCATGGCTTGTCGCCAATGTGGATCAAGAACAGCCTGAGCATATGATGAAGGTTCTGTGTGATCTGTAATGTTAGCTAGAAAAATGCAATGTGCTGAAGATATGCGAGAGTAAGAAAGATAATGAGAAAGAGGATATCGAGTATCTGATGTTGGACTTGGCATAACAAAATATTGATTGGCTTGAGCTGGCAATATGTAGTCTTTATGCCATTCAGGAGTTGTTTTTAGATGAGCAGATTGTCTTAAAAGAGGAGATGAAGGAACCACAACCTCTGAAGTGACTGGAACTGGAACAGATTCAAGGGTTTCATTCGGATTTTGAACCAGTTGGTTGGGATTGGCAAGATTATCATCTGTTGTATTTTCAGATTGGGTGGGATTGCTGGAAATAATTTCAGATTGGGTAGGATTACTTGAAAAAATATCTGATTGAGTAGGATTCTAAAGACATCCTCCGTAATTCTGGGTTCATGAGATTCTACTCTCCGGATAGATTGAGGAGATGAGACATCTTTTATGACAGATGGTGGAGAGGAACAATTGTCAAATATACTAGAAGATGAATGAGGTGATAATTGTAGCACCCCGTATTCGAAACAAACAAAAAATGCAGATTTTAAGAAGTTGCAGGTGCAACTTACGGTTGCCATCCACGGACCATAGGTCAGACTACGGCCCGTACTGGTGGTTCGTGGTTCACCACTGCATCCCCTTCCCAAACCCAACTCAAAAAATTGGCTAAGTCTCAACCCACAGACAGACCCACGGTCCGAAGATCAATCTACGGTTCGTGGTTTATGTCCGTGGATCGAGGCACCCTTTACCCAACCTCTGATGCAAACGACGGCCGACCAGCACAGACCGTCGTTTGATATACGGTCCATAGGTCTGACCGTAGTTGAGAGTTAGCAACCAGTTAGAGTAAAATTGTTGATTGTGTCAACTTCAAATGATCATAACTCTTAGCACAAAAGGAATTATGTGTCCCATGACCTATGGTAAAATAGATAATTGAATCCTCTTTCTAATGCCACCGAGTTTACTAAAATTCGACCTTCGAGTAAAAAGTTATGCTTGTTTTAGTGAAGACCTAACGGGCAGACTTGACCTACGACTCCAATCTACGGACCGTAGGTCCAATCCGTCGGTCACTCCGACAACAATTAAGTTAGGGGTCTTTTGGTCTTTTCCTATTTCATTTAACCCCTAAGATACATCGTTTAGACACTAAATTATGAAGTTTTAGTCAGTTTAAGCATAGAAACATAACTAGAACTTACCTAAGTCAAATCATTAATCAAAACATAGAAAATTAGAAGCAAGAGAGGAGAAAAAGGTCAAGAACCCTAGTTCAAGAATGCAACAAGGTTCCATCAGTTCCAGCCTCGAAATTGAAAGATTTCTCCATGGAATTCATCACCAGGTACATGGGATTTCACTAGTGGGTTCCTTTCACCCATTAGGTCCCTAGTTTTCAGTCAGTTTCTTGATTCCCTTATTATGACTAGACCTAAGGTTTCTTGAATGTTAGAATTAGTGGGTTCTTAGCTGTTAGAATGATCCAAATTAGATTAGTATGTTAATATTCAGTTTATTGCATGAATTCCACAACCCTAGCTATGTATTTCTTTAGTTCTTGAATTACACATGCTAGGTCAGATATTTCAGTTATTCAGTTATACATGCCTCAATTATTAATGCATCAATATCAATTTAATTGTTGCATTCTAAGTTTGCATGTTCAATTTGAGCTATCCAGTAACTTACAAAAATTCAGTCATAATGTGTTAATTACTTAATCCATTAGGAGTAGCATAATACCGAGTTGGACTAGGGTTCAGCGTATCCAAATAGTCCCAGAACTACTAGCCAAGTAGGTTGTAAGTCCCCTCTGTGGGCAACAGTTTAGTGATCACGCCAGCATGTCTCTATACCTCTGGCAGGATATATTGGGTCCTCTCGATGGGGCATACATCGGACTCCACATTTAGCTCATGTGGTTTTATGTCGGTTATTAGCAGCTCCCATAGTTCTGTCAGATTCTATTACATTGACCATTTATCAGTATATCCAGTATTCAGTTTCAACATGCTATAAATTGGTCACTGCATTCAGTTAGCTCAGCATTCGGTATCTATATCATGTTCAGATTATATCATTGCTTATTTGTTTTGTTCAGTTATATGTTATTTCATCTATATTCTATCCTGCATGCTCAGTACCTTTCAAGTACTGACGCATACTCTGCGCTACATCTTCTCGTGATGTAGGTTCAGGTTCTCAGTATCCAGATCACGCTTAGATCGATTCCCGATCTCCAGCTCAGCATAATCAGTGGTGTGTCCTTATTCTCCGAGGGCAATAGTCATGAGTTTCTTTTCAGTATTTTTAGTCCTTTAGTTTTAGTTTTGCTAGACTTAGCTGGGGCCTGTCCCAGCATTTCTAGTCAGTTTAGAGGCTTTTTTCAGACATAGTTAGATTCAGCTTATAATTGAGTTAATATCTTCTTTGTATTAAACTCATCAATTTTCATATATCTCAGTTATAGTATATGGGTATTCCCCATCATTTTCAGTATACTTTATTATTTAGCTTCCACATCAGTTTATTATTCAATTTATCTTTAGTATGCTCATGATCATGCCATCAGGGTTAGCTTGGGATCACTTGTGGTCCTAGGTCCTGTGTTCGCATCTCGGGGTTAGCTCGGGGCGTGACAAACTTGGTATCAGAGCACTAGGTTTAAGAGTCCTAGGATGTCTAAAAAGCCACACTAAGTAGAGTCCTTTTAATGGGTGTAAAGTGCACTACATCTAATAAGAGGGAGGCTATGAAGTGTTTTAGGAAAACTTCACTTTCTTGATATTCTTATCGTGCGTTGGTATGATCTCCTTTCTAATCCATCGTTATGTGCTTAAGATCATGCCTCCTCATAGAGCTTACGCAAGGAATGCTAATGCACACAATGCTAACGCAGTTCCTTTAGTCCCAAATTAGGAAGTTTTGAATGCAGAGTTTCGGAATGCCAATTTAGCTCTTGGCTCAGATATGACCAACAAGAACAATCAGCAAGTTCCAGTTCCTACTAATAGAAATGATAGATCAGTGGTAGCTAGAGTTTGAGATGTTGTTAGGATGAATCCGCCTGAGTTTTTAAGGTCACAAGTTGGTGAGGACCTACAGAACTTCATTGATGAGGTTAAGAAAATCTTTGGAGTGATGCAAGTGACTGGTGTTGGCATCCTTCCAGCTTAAGGATGTGGCTCACATATGGTTCACTCAGTGGAAAGACAATAGGGGCTACTTTGTCATTGTAACTCCTTTTATAGCGGTCAAATTCAGTGTTAGTCCAGAAACTCTCTCAGAACCTTTCTCAGTCTCTACTCCAGTCGGTGACCCAGTAATAGCTAGACAGGTATACATAAATTGCCCTCTCACAGTCTCCCAGAAATTCACCTCAGCATTTCTTATAGAGTTAGAAATGGTAGACTTCGATATCATTCTAGGCATGGATTGGTTAAATTCCTGTTATGCCTCAGTCGATTGTAGAACTAGGATTGTTCATTTTTCAGTTTCCAGACGAACCAATCTTAGAATGGAAGGGTAGTAGTTTAACGCCTATGGGTCGATTCATTTCTTACCTTAAGGCCAGAAAGATGATCTCGAAGGGTTATCTCTATCATCTAGTTTGGGTTGAGGATTCAAGCTCCGAAACCCCAACTCTTGAGTTAGTTCCTATGGTTAATGAGTTTCTAGAAGTGTTTCCATAAGATCTTCCTGGAGTTCCTCCCGATAGGAAAATTAACTTTGGAATTGATCTCATTCCAGATACCCAGCCTATCTCTATTCCTCCTTACAGAATGGCTCCAGCTGAGCTTAAGGAATTGAAAGAGCAGTTGAAAGAACTTTTAGATAAGGGCTTCATCAGGCCTAGTATTTCACCATGAGGTGCACCAGTGTTGTTCATGAAGAAGATAGATGATTTTCTCAGAATGTGCATTGATTATAGGCAGTTGAACAAGCTCACAATCAAGAATAAGTATCCCATCCCCAAGATCAATGACTTGTTTGACCAACTTCAAGGTGCTAGTCACTTCTCAAAGATAGACCTCAGATCGGGTTATCATCAGCTTAAAGTTAGAGATAGTGACATTCTAAAAACAACCTTCAGAACTCGGTATAGTCATTATGAATTCGTAGTTATGTCATTTGGACTAACCAATACTCATGCAATTTTCATGGACTTGATAAATAGAGCGTTCAAGCAGTATTTGGACTTGTTCATTATCATCTTTATTAATGATATCCTCATTTACTCTAGGAATGAGAAAGAACATGCAAGTCATTTGAGGGTTGTCCTGCAAACTCTCAAGGATCACTAGTTATTCACAAAATTTAACAAGTGCGACTTTTGGTTACAATCAGTTGCTTTCCTTGGACATATTGTGTCCAGTGAAAGAATTCGAGTAGATTCCCAGAAGATAGAAGCAGTGAAACAATGGCCCAGACCTACCTCTACTACATATATCAGAAGTTTCTTGGGTCTAGCAGGCTATTACAAATGGTTCGTGGTAGGATTTCATCCATAGCTTCACCATTGACTAGGTTGACTTAGAAGATGGTCAAGTTTCAATGGTCAGATGATTGCGAGAAAAGCTGTGCAAAATTAAAAACTAGGTTGACTACAACTCATGTCTTGACTCTACCAGAGGGTTCAAATAGTTATGTGATCTATTGTGATGCATCCAGAGTCGGCCTAGTTTGTGTGTTGATGAAGCGAGGTAAGGTTATAGCTCATGCTTCCTGACAACTTAAGGTACATGAGAAGAATTATCCGACTCATGACCTCGAGTTTGCAGCAGTGGTGTTTGCACTCAAGATTTGGAGACACTACTTGTATGGTGTTCACGTAGATGTGTTCACTGATCATAAGAGCCTTCAGTAGGTGTTCACTTAGAAAGAGTTGAATCTTCGCCAGAGAAGATGGCTAGAGTTCCTCAAAGATTATGACATGAGTGTGCAATACCATCTTGGTAAGGACAATGTAGTAGCAGACGCCCTTAGCAGACTATCTATGGGTAGTGTAACACATGTTGAGGAAGAAAGAAGAGAGCTAGCAAAGGATGTTCATAGACTTGCTCGCCTAGGAGTTAGCCTTATGAGCATATCAGATGGTGGTGTAACGGTTCAGAATGGGGCAAAATCTTCTTTGGTAGTGGAAGTTAAGGAAAAGCAAGAAAGTGATCCAATATTACTTGAACTAAAGGGTGCAGTCCATCAACAGAGAGTTGAGATATTCTCCCAAGGGGGGAGATGGTGTGCTTTGCTATCAAGGTCGATTATGTGTTCCTAATGTGGGCGCATTGAAACAATATATTCTTGCAGAAGCCCATAATTCCAGATATTTTATTCATCCAGGTGACACTAAGATGTATCGCGATCTGTGAAAAGTCTATTGGTGGAATGGTATGAAAAGAGATATAGCAGATTTTGTGGCTAAGTACCCCAATTACCAACAAGTCAAGGTAGAACATTAGAAACTAGGAGGTATGGTTCAAGAGATTGACATTCCTACTTGGAAGTGGGAAGTGATCAACATGGATTTCATCACCGGTTTACCTCGTTCTCGCAGACAACATAACTCAATTTGGGTGATTGTTGATAGAGTTACTAAGTCTTCTCGCTTTTTGGAGGTCAAGACTACAGATTTGGCGGAGGATTACACCAAGCTTTACATTAATGAGATTGTAAGGTTGCATGGGGTTCCTTTTTCTATCATCTCAAATAGAGGTCCTCAGTTTACCTCTAATTTCTGGAAGTCATTTCAGAAAGGTCTTGGTACTCATGTTAAACTTAGCACAACATTTCATCTGCAGACGGATGGTCAGGCAGAGCATACCATTCAGACCTTAGAGGACACGTTGAGAGCTTGTGTGATCGATTTCAAGGGTAGTTGGGATGATCACCTTCCTCTTATTGAGTTCGCCTACAACAATAGTTACCATTCCAATATTCAGATGGCCCCTTATGAGGCATTGTATGGGTGTAGATGTAGATCTCCAGTTGGTTGGTTTGAAGTAGGTGAAGCAGCCTTGATAGGACCAGATTCAATCCTTGATGCTATGGAGAAAGTGCAACTCATTATAGATTGACTTAAGACTGCCCAGAGTTGCCAGAAGTCTTATGCAAATGTGAGAAGAAGGGAACTAGAGTTCCAAGTCGATGATTGGGTTTTCCTGAAAGTGTCACCTATGAGGGGGGTGATGAGATTTAGTAAGAAAGGGAAGCTCAGTCCCAAATGTGTAGGCCCTTACCGGATCTTGAAAATGATTGGTAAAATGGCTTATGAATTAGAGTTGCCAATACATTTAGCAGCAGTGCATCCAGTCTTTCACATTTCACTTTTGAAGAAGTGTGTGGGTGATCCAGCATCCATAGTGCCATTAGAGATTGTGGCTATAAAAGATAGCCTTTCTTATGAGGATGTACAAGTTGAGATTCTCGATAGTCAAGTTAGAAGGTTGAGAAACAAATAAGTCGCTTCAGTCAAGGTTTGGTGGAGGAGTCAGTCCGTAGAGGGATACCTGGGAAGCAGAAGCGACCGTAAAAGCCAAGTATCCTCACCTCTTTCCTTCTGATTCCACTCTAGCTTGAGGTAATAGTTCCTCTTCAGTTTTTCAGTCATTCATGAGTAAATTCAGTCTTGGTATCATGTTCCTTCAGTTTGTACTTGCATTTTTAGCGTATTTGTATGTTCTTGGAACTTAGTTCAGTCAGAAACCACTCTCTAGTGTTTAGTGGTAGGGATAGCATCCCTCTCCCTCTATTTCAGCTAGTTTAGTCTTCATTCGGGGATGAATGGTCCCAAGAGGGAGATAATGTAACACCTCGTATCCGAAACAGACCAAAAATGCAATTTTTGAGAAGTTGTAGGTGCAACTTACGGTTACTATCCACGGACCGTAGGTCAGACTACGACCCATGCTAGTGGTCCGTGGTTTACCACTGCAACCCCTTCCCAAGCCCAGCTCAAAAAAACGGCTAAGTCTCAGCCCACGGACAGACCACGACCTGTAGATCAAACCACAGTATGTGGTTTGTGTTCGTGGATTGAGGCCCCCTTTACCCAGCCTTTGACGCAAATGACAACCGACCAGCATGGACCGTCATTTGACTAGAGGAATTATGTGTCCCATGACCTCTGGTAAGATAGATAATTTAATCATCTTTCCAATGCCACCGAGTTTACTAAAATTCGATCTCCGAGTAAAAAGTTATGCTTGTTTTAGTGAAGCCCTGTCGGGCAAAATTGACCTATGATTCCAATCTACGGACCGTAGATTGACCTATGGCCCGTAGGTCCAATCCGTCGGTCACTCCGACAGTAGTTAAGTCAGGGGTCTTTTGGTTTTTTCCTATTTTGTTTAACCCATAAGATACGTCGTTTAGACCTAAATTATGAGGTTTTAGTCAGTTTAAGCCTAGAAACATAACTAGAACTTACCTAAGTCAAATCATTAATCAAAACATAGAAAATTAGAAGCAAGAGAGGAGAAAAAGGTCAAGAACCTTAGTTCAAGAACGCAGCAAGGTTCCATTAGTTCCATCCCCGAAATTGAAAGATTTCTCTGTGGAATTCATCACCAGGTATGTGGGATTTCACTAGTGGGTTCCTTTCACCTATTAGGTCCCTAGTTTTCAGTCAGTTTCTTGATTCCCTTATTATGACTAGACCTAGGGTTTCTTGAATGTTAGAATTATTGGGTTCATAACTGTTAGAATGATCCAAATCAGATTAGTATGTTAATATTAAGTTTATTGCATGAATTCCATAACCCTAACTATGTATTTCTTTAGTTCTTGAATTACACATGCTAGGTCATATATTTTAGTTATTCAGTTATATATGCCTCAATTATTAATGCATCAATATCAGTTTAATTGTTGCATTCTCAGTTTGCATGTTCAGTTTGAGCTATCCAGTAATATACAGAAATTCAGTCATAATGTGTTAATTACTTAATCCATTAGGAGTAGCATAATACTGAGTTGGACTAGGGTTCAACGTACCCAAATAGTCCTAAAACTACTAGCCAAGTAGGTTATAAGTCCCCTCTATGGGAAACAATTTAGTGATCACGCCAGCATGCCTCTATACCTCTGGCAGGGTATATTGAGTCCTCTCGATGGGGAATACATCGGACTCCACATTTAGCTCATGTGGTTTTTTGTCGGTTATTAGCAGCTCCCACAGTTCAGTCAGATTCTATTGCATTCACCATTTATCAGTATATCCAGTATTCAATTTCAACATGCTATAAATTGGTCACTGCATTCAGTTAGCTCAGCATTCGGTATCTATATCATGTTCAGATTATATCATTGCTTATTTGTTTTGTTCAGTTATATGTTATTTCAGCTATATTCTATCCTGCATGCTCAGTACCTTTTAAGTACTGACACATACTCTACGCTACATCTTCTCGTGATGTAGGTTCAGGTTCTTAGCATCCAGATCATGCTTAGATCGATTCCCGATCTCCAGTTTAGCAAAATCAGTGGTGAGTCCTCATTCTCCGAGGGCAATAGTCATGAGTTTCTTTTCAGTATTTTTAGTCCTTTAGTTTCAGTTTTGCTAAACTTAGTTGGGGCCTGTCCCATTATTTCTAGTCAGTTTAGAGGCTTATTTCAGACATAGTTAGATTCAACTTAGAATTAAGTTAATATCTTCTTTGTATTAAACTCATCAGTTTTCATATATCTCAGTTATAGTATATGGGTATTCCCATCATTTTCAGTATACCTTATGATTTAGCTTCCGCATCAGTTTATTATTCAATTTATCTTTAGTATGCTTATGATCATGCCAACAGGGTTAGCTTCAGATCATTTGTGGTCCTAGGTCCTATGTCCATGTCTCTGGGTTAGCTCGGGGCGTGACAATAATGAGGTCGAAGTTGGTGTTACTGAACTAATAGGGAAGATAGTTTCAGAAAATTTGACATCACGACTTACAAAAAATTGTTTGGTTTCCAGATTATAAAGCTTATTACCTTTTTGACCAGTAGGATAACCAACAAAGATGGAGCATTTGGCTCGAGAATCAAACTTTTGTTTATGTTTAACAACAGTAGCATAACACAAACAACCAAAAACTTTTAGGTGGCTAAGGGATGGTGATTTAAGATATAGCAATTCATAAGGAGACTTAGAATGTAACAATGGAGTTGGTAATCGGTTAATAATATAGACATCAGTCAAAACACATTCACCCCAAAAAGTGATTGGCAAGTGAGCTTGAAAACGTAAAGCTCACGCAACATTTAAAATATGACGATGATTGTGTTCAACTACCCCATTTTGTTGTGGAGTGAAAACACAAGTTTGTTGGTATTCAATTCCATGAGAGTGAATTTTTTTTTCATTGGTTCAAATTCTTTTCCATTGTCTGTCCTTCTTAACTGAAGCATGGAATTGGTTTTCAGTAAATGATATAAAAGATTGCAAAATATGAGAAGTTTCAGACTTGTATTTCATAAGAAATAACCAAGTACATCATGTAAAATCATCTATGATAGTAAGAAAGAAACGAGCCCCTAAATAAGTAGGTACTCCATGTGGACCCCAAACATCGCAATGTAATAAGTCAAACGGAGAACGAGTAGATTTGTTACTCAACGGAAATGCAAGACATGTTTGTTAGCCAAAGGACAAACATCATAATTATTATCAAAGGAAACATTACGAGAAGGTAATAGTGGAGCAATTAATCTAAGGTGAGAAGGTGATGGGGGTCCTAGATGCATATGCCATAAATCTTTTGGTTGTGAAACTTGATGAGAAATGGGTGGTTTTTGTACTGATGACATGTAATAGAGACCAACATGATGTTTACCCGAGCCAATCATCTTCCCTGTAGCCAAGTCCTGTAATACAAAAAAAGTGGGAAACATAAGGGCACAACAATTTAAGTTATTAGTGAGTTTTCTAACTGACATTAAATGTAATAAAAAAGAGGGAACATGTAAAAGGTATTGTTCCAGTGGAATGAATTGATATTGGTGACCCATTGGGTAAATTGACAATGGGTATAGATGGAGATTTTGTTTGAGTGAAGAATGTGAAATCGGAAGTAATGTGATCAGTTGCTCCGCAGTCCAAGATCCATGGCCTAGTAAATACATAATTAATTGAAACATTATGAAAAAAGAGATAAACCTGCTGCATTTGCATAGGAGCCGCTATTACCGGCAGAACTATTATTTTGCGTGAACAAACTTACTGCCTGAGCAATCTGTCGGAGTTGTTCTGCTGAAAATCCATGTGAACCATTGGTATCTTGCGAGTGAATCTCATTCTTAGATTGATGAGTGTCTATTACATTAGAAACATGAGAAGGATTACCCTGAGATCCGTATTGTTGTTGATTATTTTGGCTTCCTGAGTTGTTGGGAGACTGATGCTTATCGTGACCAAGGACACTATCCTACGGTATGAGTGTCTACGATCGTCGATAATATAGTAACCCAACCAAGGGTTGGGGTTATGTCCCAATGGAGCGGTTTTGAGAATCAGCAGCCAATTAGAATTTAGTTCTATTCAGTCGTAGTTGAAGATATTTTTGATTAAAAACATAGTAAATTAAAGGGGTGACACCAAAGTGTCAAATATCAATTTGGGGTTTTGTCACAAGTATAGCAAAAAAGTAAAAATAAAGGGGAAATCAAGTATGGGGAGAAGTTCTTGGGGTGTGACTGCAATATATGTTGATATAAAGTCATTGGGTACATGCTTTAGACATGAAATTTGCAAGATAATAGTGACTAGGCTAAGCTTTAGATGGAAATAAGTTCCCTCTCGGGCAACTTACCCCGTTTCAAATGGGTTCCTCTCGGACACCCATTTGCCGCATGAAAGTTAGCCTACGCCATACCCCACTCACTCTCTCGAGCTGAGTGTTAGGATATGAGACTAGGGCTCACCCTCTCGGGGTGAACCTCATGTCGACTCACTCTTTAGGCCATCAGTCTAGCGGTCTTGGTTTCACGACCTCTCTCTCTCGAGCAAGCCAAAAATACATGGGTGGTTTTGTATTTGCAACTACAAGCCCATTAAATTAAACCACAACCACTAGGTAAAATTGTTATTAAAATACATCTAACCTATCAACAAGCAAGACCTAACAATAATATCAACATATATTTGCTAAATCACACCCTAAGAATGGGGTTTTTTAGCCACACATCAAGAAATAAGAAATTATACCTAACATGATAATGAAATCAACTGGGTATAAGAAATTAAACCTTGATTTAAGCAAATGAAGAAGAATAGAGAAGACCCACTTCCGATTTGGGAAAAATGAACTCCTTTCTTCAAGCCTCCACAAAACCCTCTCCAAACTTGAGAGAACAATATAAAAAGTACTATTCTATATGAAAATAATAAGAATTGTTTCACTCTAAAATGTTCCACACAAAAACTACAACTCTAACTAGTATTTATAGTTTTCACAAATTGTGCTGTAGAGGATCGTTCAGCGAGGTTAGTCGAGATTGCTGATACACTCGGCGATCTGCCTTTTGGTCAGATCATCGCCTTCAGTGTCTTGCCTCCAGCATCTTTGCATTCTGGATCATTGGGTGGTAGACTTCTGCTTCGCGGAACTGATCGGCGACATGCCGACTGCTCATTTCATCGCCTTTTGATCCACTTCCTTCTGGGCTTCGCGTACTGGAACAAAGGGCGAAGTGCGTCCCTTTGGCGATTTGCCAAGTGTGATTGGCGATGCTCAGGCTTTAACTTTTTTCGTTATTTCCAGCCTTTTTGTTCCCTTTTGTGCCTAAGTGGCCATGCTTCCACTAAAACTTCAAATACCTGAAACTTAAGAGTTTTCATCAAATATTGAGATAAAATGAGCATTTGAGGACACTATTTCTATTAAATTAAAGCCCTAAATGAGTCCAATTTGTGGACTCATCAAAGACCAAGTGCCATTTTTAAACTTACATCTATCCTCTGTATGACCTTTTCTATTGCAATGCTTGCAATGAAATTTCAGAGTGTGGCAATTCTCAATTGTGTGTCCTTCTCGATTGCAATGCTCACAATGCTTTTCCTTGGATTTGTTGAAAAAACTATTGGTACACCTTTGAACTGCAGCCGCAATAGAGAAACTTTCTGTTGATTCCGACGTCATTTGTCTCTGTGTTTCCTCTTGAATAACAAGTGAATATGCTTGGTGTACATTAGGTAGGGGAGACATCATGAGAATATTAGATCGAACAACATTATAGATATCATTAAGACCCATTAGAAATTGCATTACACTGTCTTCTTCAATTTGATCGGTGTGTGCTTTAATTTGATTGCAAGTGGGAAATGTTTGAAATGTATCTAACTCATCCCAAAGACCTTTGAGTTTTGTAAAATAGGAAGAAATGTTCATGTTACCTTGTGAGAGTGAAGCCAATGATTTTTGAATCTGATATATTGCTGGTGCATTCTTTTGAGAAAAATGATCTTTAAGATCTTGCCATACTTGGTGAGCCGTCTTGGCATGGATGACTCCTTTAGCTAGATCCGGTTCCACCGAGTGAGCAAGCCATGATAAAATCATATGATTGCATTGATTCCACAATGCATACTCTGTTGGCTTATCTATTTCCGACGGTGGTTCAATTGATCCATCGATAAACGATAGTTTGTTTTTGGCTGTGAAAGCATGTATCATTGATTTGCTCCAGGATGGATAATTGATCCCATTCAACTTGATTGGAACAAGCATGAGGCTGGGATGATCTGAATGTTGAAGAAAATATGGATTTGATGAATTCATATTGTTACTCTTATTGCTAGTGTTTGGACTTTTGGATTGATCAAGCTCTAATACCATCTTGGAAAAGAAGAGAAAACAATATATTTTGCTGAAGTGATTTTCTTTATTCACAATCTGATATATATATACAGCTTGATACAAATCAATCTAGCCTAGCTTTAGGTAAGAAATTGTGATCCCCAATTAATTGGATTTGATCTACTAATATGGAAACTAAATATACAAGAATATATGTACAAGATATGTATTTCTCAACAGTTTTTAAGAAAATGAACTTGGAGTAATTTGAAGTTGAAGCTCATAATTTCCCAAGCTCTGTTGCTCTTGTTGAATTCTCTTCGCACTATTCTCCACACGAGAGTTGCATTGGTGTATTTTGATCAATTTTAGAGTCATTATATCTCGAATATTCTCCGGAATCTCCTCCAGTTGAATAATCCAGTCCAGTATTAGTTGTTCAAGCATTGGAAAATTATCACTACCAGCTGCTTCCCACCTTAACAGATCATAGAATGCATACAGTTTTAGATATTTTAATTTGTGAAACACAACATCTTCATCTAGTTTCCAATCTTTTCCATCGAATGCACGTTCCAATTTGAGCACCTCAAGATTCGGTAAATTAGCCAGCAATTTCATAACTTTCCATGGTATAAAAGTACGTATTAATATCAATTTCTTGATATTAGGACTTGATTTCTTGATTTTACAAGGCAAAATGTATCCAGAGAATTTGTTAAGGTCAATAGTCTTCATCATTATGAATAGCGTCTCCAGCTCCTCTAGAAGAATTATAGAATCAAGAATTGCAGGCCACTCAGAATTCTTAGAATTATCAAAAAGCTTTAGCTTTTTTAGATTTGGGAGTTCTTCTTATGATTTCCGCAACAAAATGAGACTTACGGAGATGAAGTGATTGCAAGTAATTGAGAAACAAAGGTTGCTCTCCAATACTACTATCATTTTCTGCCTCAAGAGGATTAGATATATATAGGGGCGAATTAATATCCAAATGTCTTAGCTCTGACATTCTCCAGATATCTACTTGCTGCTGCAAGTCTTCCTTTACAATTTTTTTAAGAATTATGGTCTGTAGATTTCTCAATTTGGCTAGTGAAAGAGGTTCCCTAATTTTTGCAGCAACATATCTCAAATGTACAAGCTCAGGCATGACAATAGAGAAATCGTACCAGAGTACTGATAATATGTCCAACACCTTAAGCAACTTGAACTCTGAAACAACGGAACAAATCCCTTCGGAGTAAATTTGCATTGAAATAAAGGTACGAGTTATACGATAGCTATGCATTGGAGGATAAACTTGCTTCTCTTGAAGTTTAGACAGAACAATCACTCGCCGTTCATCATCTATGGCTTTTGAGGACGTGGGAACATTCCAATTCATGATATGCACAACATTTTCAGCATGAATTTCACTTAGGCATAGTTCGCGAAGAAGATCATAAATTTTGCAAGTTTTCATCCTTCTAGTAGGACTTTGTGTACCAGTCAAAATTAGACTTCTATCAATTAACTCTTCTAGATACTCCTCTGCCACCACTTCTAACCTTTTATTGTTTCCTGCCTTTACGAATTGCTCAACAATTCATAGCTTAATCAACTTGGAAACATTAATCTCTGTGTCTTCTGGAAAACCTCCAACATAGAGAAAACAAGCCTTCAAATATTGGGGCAAGTAATTGTAGCTCAGAGAAAGAATTGATTGGCACCGTTCGGACACCGTACCAAAGAATGAGTTCAGATTTTCCTCAACCTTCTTCCAGTTATCATGTGTTCGGTCCATTTTCCCAAGAAGTCCAGCCATGACAACCACCGAGAGAGGTAATCCTCGACATTGTTGTACAATATGCTTTGCTATTTTTAAAAGTAAAGGAGGACAGTAATCTTTTTTGAATAATTTTTTGGGTAAATAGATTCCAACTATCTTCTAGACTTAGAAAATACTTACTATGAGGCGGAAAATCAGGGCAGTTGACATAGTAAGCAACATACTTGAGCCGAGTAGTTAATAGAATTCGGCTTTTGTTGTCATCATTTGGAAATATTCTTTACATTTGGTCCCAAGCCTCAGTGCTCCAAATATCATCTATGACAATTAGAAGTCTCCTACCCTTCAGACCTCTATACACAATCTCCATTAGTTGATCATCGCTCCTTTCTTGATTGCTTCCGGTAATTGAAGAGGCAACTTCAAGAAGCATTTTTCTCTGATTGTATTCTTCGGAGATAGTGACCCATGCAACTTTATCAAATCGAGAACGAATATATGAATCATCATAAACTTTTCTGGCAAGAGTTGTCTTACCTATACCACCCATACCAAAAATTGGTATGACAGTTAACTCATCTGTTTGGGAAATGAGGCGATCGAGTATGGTGTTGAAGTCATCCTCCATCCCAACAATATTATTTTCCTCAATTGTACTTTCTTCTGGTGAGGAGGGAGTTATTGCTAACTTTGCAGATTTGCTTCCATGGTTGTTAAACTCGATCAGCATCACCTCTTTGTTGAGAAAATAAACTTGTTGTTCCACTTTCAACAATTCTTCATAAAAGGATGTACAAGCCTTTTGCCACTTGTCCTTGTGATCTGCTAGAATGATGCTTCTTAGACTTGAATCAATTCTATCTTCTGCTTTGTACACTACATTTATGATCCTCTTTTCGACAACCTTGAAATTGAAACTCAATAAATTAATTATTATTTAAAAAAAATCATAAGATCAGTATGATTTAGATAATTCTAGTAGTGAATTACATACCTTAAGAGTTTCAATATCCTTTGTCATATCGTCAAGGAAAACTTGCAGAGCAGAAAGATTTTGATAGAGAGATTGAACATGTTGTTGCATACAACTTTGACAAACCAAAGATTGATTAGGTTTGAAGAGTTGTTCCAATGTGTACATAAGTGAAGAAAGAACAGCATAAGCCATTTCTCTTAACAATTATTGCAGTTTGCTAGAATGACTAAATGATAGAGGCTTGCAGATTTAATCTCTCTGCTATGTTATTCTTATGATAAGAGATTTTGTCCACATGATTTACTTTTCTTTATCACCACCTTTTTCTAAATGGGGGACAAAGACATAGGATACTCACCCTTTATCATTTGTTTTCCAATTGGTAGGTCAACACAATCAAATTGATTGAAGGCATAATACATAAATGTGTCTTTTAATTTGGCCTCATTTCATATTTATGCCCTCTAGTTTTGGGTGTTCACAAGTAAACATTTTAACTTGTATAAAATTGAACATGTAGGTACATGAGTCATATGTGGCATAATACACGTAGGACACAAATTGCCTTGTAGGATGCCATGTAGGATGTGTGTCTATTTATTCAACTTTATATCTACTTGTGCACAACCAAAGTTGAAGAACATAAATGTGAATTGAGGCCAAGTTAAATGGCATATTTATGTATACTAGTATTGAGCACGCGCGTTGCGCGTATATCCCTTACCAGTGAGCATAAGTATTTTTCAAAATTGCATCAATATGATAAATATATTCAAAAATCAATGACATCCGATTTCTAAAGTATCCAACTTTGAAGATTCTTAATTAGTACTAAATTGAATTTAATTTGAATTTATGAGTTAAAATTTGATATGAATTTGTCAAATTTTAGTAGTTTTTATATAGATATTATGTTTGATAAAAAAACAATTAAGTCAATTATATCCATAATTACGGGCTTAATATGCTCATATCATCAATTAACCCTTGTCCTACCTCCAAAATCAATATTACATTTCTAAACGAACTTCATTTGATGTGACTCAACGCAATTATAATATTTTTTTAGTTAGAAAAGGAATTCAACATTTCATTTATATTTTGTCGAACTGTATTGTTAAAATTGTACTTGAGAAACAAAAAGACATGATAAAAAAAATACTATTACTACATGTGAATGATGAGTAATATAAATTCTGAAGGAGAAAGGGAGGGATAAACTATGGCTCAAATAACAAAAATAATCAACTTAAATTAAAGCAAAGAAAGTTAATATAATTTCGTGAGAAAAATAACCAAAATATGATATTGTATTCATTCCTTTCTTTCTTAACATGGGTTGTTATCCTCCCTTCTTTCTTTTATATGAAAGCTCCATTTAAAAAATTAAATTCAGACAAAGAAAGTGAAGCCAAATAGGCAATGAATATCAAATCACTCAACATGCCATAACTCATAAATACATTTTTGACTTTTATTGGGTTATGACGGTTAATATCAAAATTCAATACTTAATTAGCTTTACACACAAATAAATCACATGAATCTGCATATGAAAATTCAATAAATTTGACCTACTATTGACAAAAAAAATAAAAAAACAAAGAATATTGTGCTAACAAAAAAATTATGTTAGAAGGAAATGTCACTTACCTCATTTGTATTGGCACAACTCAAAGTACAGTTCTATGCGATTGACACAGAAGCATCTCATCAATTGATTTTCCTTTGCAACAAAAAAAATCATCTCATAAGCTATTGACACAAAATTACAAATTTTATTTTATATCAGAGATCAAATTCTTAAACATCAATCAAACAACATAAACTATATGTTAAGTAAGAAGTAAGAAACAAAATAAAAAATAACTTAAAAGAACATACACAATGGAGCATCGGAAAGGACAATGTTCCTGTGCTCTCTATCAAACTCATAAAACAAAATGTAAAGAACAAGAAGATATACATATGTGAAATGAAAAGACAAGAATCATAGTGGAGAATGTAAAGAGACAACAGTTTCTTTAGAAGATTAATATATATTTTAAGTACAATATAATATATCATAATGATTACTATTTAATATTTTATAACATTTTTATTTAATATAGGGGTAAAATGGTAATCCAACGTTGTACTTTGATGCTTCCCACTTTTAATAATACTAATCTTGGGAACGTGCGCTGCACATTTATTCTTTACTGTCATACAGATTTATATAGGCCTAATCTAACGTTGATAATTATCAATTACATTATTCTTTTGTGTTTGTAGTTCTATGCAAATATAAGAATGTCAATTAATTCTTTTCATTTAATTTTGGTTATTTGTTTGCAAAATAAAAAATGTTGAAAGACATAAAACTAATTAAGATAATATAGCATATAGTATGTGATGTAGTGATGTACTCTTGCTATATATTTAAGAAATGGACGTAAAAATATCTAACAAAATTAATAAAGACATAAAGAATAAATATATATTTACCATGTTAATGAGGGAAAAAATGACCAATAAATTGATTTAACATAAATTTATAAGAATTATAAGATGATAAAATACAAAAGTGAAGTGGACTAATATTTTCTGTTCACTTTATACAAGAGATCATCACCAAAAATCTATTAAAAGACGAAAATAATTGCAACCCAAAAAACTTATCATAAAATACAAAACCAGTAAATAAAGTGCAAATATATATACAACAAAAAGAAGGATCTTTTGAGAAAGATAACTAAGGAACATTAGCAAAAAAAAAAAAAAAGACACAAATAATGATACTACTCACCTTGTAAGAAGTTTCATAATATAATGGGAAAAGAGTCTGAAAAATACTCCAACTTTGGCCAAAATTGCTGTTATGATAACAAACTTTATGGAGGACCTTTTACCCTCCTGCACTATTTAATAGTGTATTTTAAAGGTATTTATGTGCCCACGTGGACACATTACTATTTAAAATGATGCAATATTTATGATGTCCACGTAGGCACATATATACATTTAAAAATACATTATTAAATAGTACAGGGGATAAAAGGTCCTTTACAAAGTTTGGTATCGTAACAGCAATTTCGGCCAAAGCTGGAGTATTTTTCAGACCTTTTTCCCTAGTATAAATCGAAAAATAATTAGGAATATTTATACATAAATTATGTAATTGTTTGCGACCTGTTCCTGATACTCAAATAAAGGTATTATCAAAATGGAAAGAAGGACCATAATGTTTTTGCCTCCAACATTCCCAAGATGAAGCAATATATTTCTTAAAACCAAAACTCAATATTGTATTGGAAGCCCAAAAGTAGAATATGAATGATGAATGCATGACAATGAAAAGCTTGTAGAAGCAGTAAATATAGAACTAATAATATAATTTTTACTTTGAGTTGATAGATCATTTGACTATGTGATTGAATAGTATAAATGTTCAGTCCAAATTTATAAAATCATATAACGAATATGAAAAGGTCATGATATTACTTCCATGTAAGATGAGAGGAATTAAACATTTTAATTGAACTAATTATAAGTGATAACTAAGAAATTGAAACTTTCAATAAATGTGGGAATATGGAACAACTTTCTACAATTAGATTCAATGTATATTGTTTAGAAGTCTATTAATTTAATTTTAAAAGTTAAAGAAAAACAAATTTTTATTTCCAACTTTTGATGAGTATGATTAATTAATTAAAAAGAATATATATATATATATATTAAATGTAATTATATTTTAAACTTTTCAACTTTTAAATAAGAGCAATTAAGAGTATATAATAATTTAGCAATTTATTTATTAATATTTAATTAATTAGATTATGCTTTAATGTAAGGGCAAAATATTAATCTAACTTTTGCCTAACATTCTTCCCACTTATAGTATAACTAGTCCTGAACACGTGCTTTGCACGTGAGTCCCACGAAAATATTATATGTGGTAGGAGTTATATTAAATCACATTGTGATGAATTTCACAAATGATTTAACGAAAAAATATAAATGAAATAAATGAACAATCAACCTATATAAATGACTTCTTTATTGTAAAATGTAAATGCCAAATAATTAGATATTTCGGTAACCTGCCAAATTTGAACAACAAAATTTAATGTGATAAATAATTTACCTTTTTATGTTATTAGGCCGAAACCTGCAATATATTAGTTTGTTACTTTTCTAAGAAAGGGACAATACACACATAACATACCTTCTCAATTTGTACCAAAATTTGAATTACCATATGTACTTGTAACAAGTATATATGTTGTCTCCATATTACATTCACATGACATACTGTGTTTATTCTCCTTTGTAGCATGAACAAAAAATTACAATAGTTTGGTCATGGTTATTTTTCATACTTCTTATCATAATTTAATATTTTTTATCCTTTTTTTTCTCTTACTTTATTATTATTTTCCCCTAACGTTACTATTTTGCATCATTTGCCTTAATTCTTGTCTTCGCCTGTCGTTTATGTTCCCACCATTTTATTTTTATAGTTTTCTTTCTCACTTCCACATTTTCATTCATAAAAAGTAAATAAATAAAAAGGTTATCTCAAACACAAAATAATTAAAAGTGAATTTCCTGTCACTTTTGATTGTAATGTATAAATATGTAAAATTTATTCTAAAGAATTTAAAAATATTCTATTTGAATTCATGAAATGATATAAAATAATTAGATAGTTTAACCTTCGTATTTCGAATCATGATTCATAAGTAAACATGCATACACATTTCAAGATGGTGAATACATGTAAAAGAGCTTTCTTGTAAAAAATTCAAAAAAATAAATATGAAATGTTTATTTAAGGAAATAGAAGCAACATATTTGTTTTTATTAAACTTACTGATCAAAGAGAGCATGGAAAAATAATTCTTGAGTGGCTTGACTCCCTCCTTGCATTCAGTGTTTCACAAGCTATGCCTATCAAATAATCCATGAACATCCCATATTACATTGAAGTTGCAATAATAATGTGAAATAAGTGTCATCAAGATAACTCTTCAGTTTTCAAATGCTTGGACTTCCGCTAACAACTTACTCAAGCTATTTCATCCATTTGAATGACTTTTTATCTTCCAATATATTTATTACATAATATAATGCACATTTGAATACCTTAAAACTGCTCTCATTTATATCTAGTTTTGTATTTAGATATTAGAATATATTTTTTTATTTTGTACATAAAAAAAATAATATTTAAATGAAGGATAAAATGGTAATTCAACTTTGAGGTTAGAAGCTTCCCACTTATAATAATATATGATGATGACTAGTCAGGAACACGTGCGCTGCACGTGTTAGCCATGTTAAGTTGTATCATTCTTTGTGGAGAGACATATGTAAAGCAGTGTTGTCATGAGTGGGGGCATTATTATTGATGTAGTCAAAGTGTACACTGTGTTAATTAGTTTTCTGATGATTGCATGAGCTATTATTGATCCGTATAGTGAAAAAGATATAACGTATGCATTTAATAATAAGTAGGAACGTCAACATGAAGTTAATATGAAGTATCAAAACAAAAGTATGAAAGTACTGTAAATTATTAATAATAATAATATTAAAACATTAGAATGGAATACGATATCAAGAAAGCTCATAATAGTACTTAAAGAACTATTTTGAATATGACATTAACACATGAAGAGTATGGGTCGATGAAGAATCCATTATGCTTGCATAGGTGTGTCTGGGTCTTCTAAACCTGAGTTTGCTTTTTTATACTCTTTTGTTAAACTCCGTTGAATGACTAAGACTTTAATCACCCATTCTGTTGCATATTTCTTCAACTTGCTAATTGGTAGGCACTAGTTCTCGAGCTCTTCCAGACTTGCCATTGTATTGTTGTAGTAGCTAGGATGTACTAATACAATATATATTTGTGACGTAAATTCTATTTATTTTTATATAATTAGTGTTCTTTTGGTCTAACAATAAAGATGCTCAAGAATACAATAGTCACCAAGCATAAACTAATTCTTCTTTTTTAATTTTAAAAGCGAGCAACTTCAACTAACAATAGTATAGATATCACATTAATTGAAGAAAGTTAATCCAAGGTGGAGAAATGTTACCAATTTTGGTGTTGCCCAAAGCAAGAAACCTGTTAAAAGTAGTAGAACATGAAGAGATAGTAAACGTAATTTCAAAGAGAAGTAAATCAATAAAAATGTAACAAATTATTATAACGGAAGTATTGCAAACGTATCACCTTCAAAACGGAAAAGTCCTTGGCGGACAATCTGTTGACATGTTATGGCAATAGCTTTATTTTGTAACAGCTTAACTGGACACAAATGTTATATTTTCTACTACAGCATATATCAACAACAGTATAGCTAATAGTAGTTTATTTAATTAGACATTTGGAGATTATGTATTTCTTAATGTAAGGTATATATTTGTGGAGTTAAAATAATATCTTTTTGGAATTCTGTATGTTTCTATTTTCTGGACAGATTTATGGGTTAGATAAGAATGTCTGAAGGCTAAATTCCCTATATATTTTAATTGTTCTGTTAATAAAGGAGTCTTTGTTGCTGATTTTCACTCAAACTCAGGTTGGCAATTAAATTTCCGAGCAAGCTAAATGTTTGGGAGGTATAAGATTTTTTCCAATTGCTTCAGCAGCTGGAATCATTGTAAAACTTTCCTAATGTAAGGTATAGAATTGTTGTGCTAAAATAATCTGATCATTTTCTTCTTGAAGTAGGATTTTTTCTAGACTCGAAGAGAACATGCCATGTATATAATGACTTGCTCTTTCTGACTCTCTTAGGAATTTTGGTGTCCCTTGACTTTATCCTACTTCATTGCTCACTACGCTACACCTTTGGAAGAGCCTATAAGAAACAATTGATAAGTGCAATCAATACTTTAATTGAGTGCTCTTTCTGACTCTGTTAGGAAATTTGGTGTCTCTTGACTTTATCCCACTTCAATGATTACTACGCTACACCTTTGGACGAGCCTCTAAGTAACTCTGCTATGTCTGTTTCATTCCATTGTTGTATTACCTCTGTTATTGCAGAATTTTAGTTATAAAGCTATACCAATTTTTTTTCGTCCTCTATCCTAAATTGGACGATTAACTTTGATTGGGCATGATCAAGGCAAAGACATGACCTGAAGTCTTAACTGTTCCAAATGGTTACAGCTGACTCATTGATGAATTTGAATTTTTAGCGTATGAAGTGTTTTAATGTCTATTTTCCAGTAATATGATATTCAAAAAGCATCATGTTTTTTATCAGTAAGGTGCTTATGGACAACAATAGTTAGGAAACTAATCAATTTAGTCAGTAGAAAAGAAGTAAGTTTTTCATGTTTGAGTTTAGATGATCACACTTTGCTAACCGTATCCAAGCAATATTTTGTTTTGTGTGAATTTTGTACGACCTTGTAAAGTTCCATCTTTGTTAAAAAAAACAGCTACTGATCATATGTACAAGAGAGTTTGGAAAGAAGATCCTTCTTCAACTCTGTCTCTCTCCCTCCTCTCCAAGCAAAAGTGTGAGAAAAGAAACAAATGAAAACTGTAGAAATTCTAGTGGTGAGCATGAGGTAGGACCTCTGTTATAGTCCTTAATCAGAACTTATCTAAATGCTGAAATTTTTTTAACAACTGTTTGACTTAGAAAAAGTAAAGGAAAAAAAGACAGCAAGGCGGTCATACAATACTGTCTAAAAGCTATCAAGTAAAACTGATCGCAATGTGCGAGGAAACTAAGGGTGTAAATATATTTTCGATTAGCATCAAAACAGAGCAGAAGCAAAGCGTCAAGGTTAGGAACGTAGATTAACCTTAAGAAAACGCCCTCGCCTCTTGTCCCCTACAGCAAAGTAAAACACCTGCAGTGTTTAAAAACCACAAAACAACATTTAACAGAAGTTAATGATTTAAAGTAAAAAAAAAGAACAGTCGAGAAGATAAAAAGGAACTGAAGACTGCATAAATTCCAATATATATTTTCCATCACGGGTTGTTCATATCATCCTAGATAAAATTTTCTATGATAGGACGTGTCACGGCCGAGATAAAACTCAGTTTGGTTACCTATTATCGGCTATCTTATTTGTTAGTGCACGTTACATGGACCAATATCATCTATCAAATGTCAATTCAGAGCCCAAAAATATGTTGTTTTTACATTGGATGTGAATCCAGTTATGACGGTCCTTGATAAAATATATCTACTTAAAGAACTATGCAAGAAGAGATTATTTAAGAATTAATGCAATGGAACAATTCTGGATGAAGTTGATTACTAAATTGCACCACGGCCAATGAGTAAATTATTGCCAAAAATTGTTTAGAGTAAAGTGGCATGGGTAATTGCTTGATTAATTTGTTCAAAAGAACACTCTGTTGGCTGCTTTGTCACGGTCAAGTTAAGCTGGTCATGTCATAGTTAGTTGGACTTTTAACTAAAGATAATTTCTTAGTCTCCGGTTGCCATTGCGTTGAATTGGTTACTCTAGGAGAATGATAATTTCTGCCTGGCAGAAACTAAAAGCTATCAAGTAAAAGTGATCGTAATGTGTGAGTTCATATAAGACCATCTAAAAGCTATCAAGTAAAACCGATTGCAATGTGCGAGGAAACTAAGGGTGTACATATATTTTCAATTAGCAGCAAAACAGAGCAAAAGCAAAGCGTCAAGGTCAGGAAAGTAGATTAACCTTAAGAAAGCGGCTCGCCTATTGTCCCCTACAGCAAAGTAAAACACCTGCAGTGTTTAAAAACCACAAAACAACATTTAACAGAAGTGAATAACTAAAATTTTTTTAAAAAACAATTGAGAAGATAAAAAGGAACTAAAGACTGCATAAACTCCAATATATGTTTTCCATCACAGGTTGTTCATATCATCCCGGATAAAACTCTCTACTTGAGCACTATGCATACTTTGACTGAAACGACAAAACAACAACAGTGCACAGATGATGACACAACATAGAAGATTTCGCGGCATTATTGCCCAAGAAACTTTTGATGATGTGCGAGCTTGGGATGGCTCAGCATGGTGATGGAAAACAATACATGGAACTGGACCAGTCTAAGGGTTATCATCCTTACGATCAGAATGTGCACTGGACTCTTTGATTGTCCTGCCCTTCATTCATGAGCATAGTTCTGTTGGCATTTGGCCGTAACTATTATGCAACAAAAACATAGTAGGAACAATATTTACCTGATAATGATGTATTTCATTCAGGCACAGAAAAGAGAAACAAAGCTTTAATGGACAATAACATGTTGTTGGAGACATTTATACAGATGAGTGAAGTATCTGAAAAGTTTTGGGAGAACGGATAATTTATGTAATGGAACTTGAGCGTTGCAGAAGGGAAGGTTGAGCAGCAACTATACGACTGTTAAAGCGATCGTGAGGGACGTGGAACAGGAGGTATACGTTTCTAAAAATTAAATTAGGGCTGACAGCAAATTAATTTATTATAAATTTACTTTATAATAAATTAATATTTAACTAATATTTTAAATAAATTAATATTTAAGTAATACTGCAGGGTTAAAATGGTAAATCAACTTTGGGGTTAGGAGGTTCATGCTTATAATAATATATGATATGATATTATGATGATGTCTTGATTAAAGAGAGTGTGAAAGAACTACTTCATCCCTGCTACACATATTCTTAAATCTTGTTCCTAATTAAAAATACAGTAAATAGTAGAAGTAACAATACACAAATTTATCGTACAAAACTCCTTGTTCAAAAAAGTAAATAGTCCAACAGCATAGCTCTGACCTAGGCTCGCTATTCTTATATCTCACTTCTAGATCAGTACATCTGTTTGCCTTTCTGACACATTTACTTGTGATACCATGAACAATCAAGAGAAGCAGAATGCAATACATGGTAGTTTGAGCTAGTTTCACACTATTCTCCCACTTAAGTCACGATCCAAAAATGGACGTGATGACACTCGTCTATCCCATCAAGACAAGTTAGCCTCAAACCCAACAACACGAAAGAATTACGGAAAGTAAAACAAGAACAACATAAGAGCGGAAAACTTAGTTATTATAATAAAATCCCAAAACCTGGTTGTCACATGTACAAGTCACTAATATAAATATAGAATTGAAAGATAAGTACAAGTCTCAATGTTTTTGTTTCTTGAATAGAACAAAACATAAAGTAAGGAACAAGAGGGTCTGCTGGGACGACATGCAACTACCTCTCAACGTATCCTCATATGTAACTAGAAGAAGATCAATCAAACGGATCCGGGATCAAAATTACCTACACAAGCGTAGAAGCAAGGAGTGAGCATTAAACCATACAATACTCAACAAGTAACCTATTAAACAAAGAAAAACTAGCTATAATACGAGTATCCCGAGGCGAAGCCATGATGATGAGTTTGAGGGATCTAAATTTTAAGACAAAAGAGAAAAATATTGCAACACTAGTGTGAAAAGTTAATATATATATATTTTTATTTAATTTTTTGATACAAATATATGGTTTACGAAAAACTAGTGGATTCATCCGAACCCACGAAACCCCCACCTAGCTCCGCCTTTGTGAGTATCCCATTCTGTTAGCCTCATAAGATTGATTGATTTTGATAATGAAACACTTAACAAATATGTGATAAATTGTAGGCCAAGAATTAAAAAGGAAAGAAGTCAAGCATACAACACCCAAGCATTATCAAGAAGGAAAGGAATAATATGTAATCACTGAAGTAATGCAAGGAAGGAAAATAATCAATCAAGGGATACAAAATCAATTCAAGACAACCACAATCCTAGCATCTGACTAGGATAAATCAAAGATAGATCACGGATTAGCCAAGATTCAAGATTTCAAGAAGTTCATCAGCAGAAGGAAGATTTGCTCATATACATATCTGATATGGACATGAATCAGCAAATCAACCTAAATCAAAGATTCAATCAAGATCCTTGGTATAAAACACCCTTGAGTTTTCCTTAAAAAGAGTAGTCCTCATATCTATATAAACCTCTCATAGCCTTGGTTTTGAAGTACATTTTTCACTTGAACTTGTACTATAATCTTCTATTTTCTCTCATAAAGCTTTGTATTCTCGTGAGTGTATAATTGAAAAAGAAAAGAGGGAGAAAAATTTGAGTGTAGGTTATACAAGTAGAGGTGGTGTCAAGGTAGAAGATCTGATTTGCACATCAGACATGCAAGTTTCTTAGTCAACACATTATGTACTACCGATGTTCTCATGAAGCTCTTAAGGAAACCCTTGAAACCCAAGGGGACTGGAAGTAGGCACCACACTGGTGTTCTGAACCAGTACAAAACTCTCTGAGTCTTTTACTTTTCACTTTTACTCTTAATTTTTACTGTCGTACTAATCTGTAGGTGAGTCGACTAAAGGATTTTTTGAATCGATAAATGTACGTTTTGGCTTTAGTGGGTCTTCATTATTGCTAACTGTGCCAACCATGAATTTGTGATTGTCATAGTTCTATAAAAGTGTGATCTACAACGATCTCGTTGAAGTATGACCATATACATGACATAGTCATCTTAGATACACTAAAGGAAACATACTAGATCATGACCGAAAGATCTCATATGTGTAGAATAACACGCTCGGATACATGACAAAAAACAACTCATATATATTTAATAGAAAATACATATACATTTAATAAATAAACATATACATAGAATAAGGAGAAGAAAGGTATATACATAGATGAAGGGCAGATACATAAGACATTTAGATACGTATGACAAACATCATATACGTGGAAAAATGACATATACATAGGACATGTAGATATGTCTGTGATTCAAATGATTTCTTTTATGCTTTTCTTTGGAGTCCCTTCTGAACAACACTGTATCTCTCCAAATCATTCGAAAATTCACCAAGTTCGAAATTGGAATCCAGCACTGATGTGACTTCGCCACCAGTGATTCCGGTCCTTCACCTTCATCTAACCCGACTTGTCCTCTGGCGCCTCCACCATAAAATCTCTTTCCTAATCATCTCCGATGCCAGAGGAAAATTAATAGATTTTAAAGAAAAATACTCTAATATATGTGATAGATACATTAATACACAATAATGAAAGAATGATGGTTGAACAGTAACAAACCTTTAAATATGTTGTTAATGAACCAAAATCGTTTTTGATAGTTATTATGAAGAAATTGTGTATTGAGAGGATAAAGGAAAAGAGAAAAAATGGTGGAGGACGGTGGGGGTGGGGGTGGGGGAGAGATATTGTTGGCGGAGGAAATAGAGGGAGGTTGAATTGTTATTGTACCTTTAATTAAAAAATTTAAATTTTATGATAATTATTCAATACCATATTCAACAGATTTGTGTATATGATTTAACTATTTTAAATATATGGTATAATTATTAAAAAGTGATATTATGAATAATATTTTTAAATTATAGGTAAACTATGTATATATGGTATAATTATTAAAAAGTGATATTATGTAGTTTTTTTTTTTTAAAATCCCTTGGAGTTGGGTAGCTCGCTATCACTTAATAAAATGTTTCTTTGATATGTATTATAAGGAAGGCATAATACATAAATATACCCTTTAACTTTATGTATAAATATGAAATGAGACCAAATTAATGGGCATATTTATGTATTATGCCTATAAGGAAATAGGAAGAGCACATTAATAATCAAAAGATGGAATTTTAACATACCTTAGGAGTAATTTGAACTTGAAGCTCATAATTTCCTAAGCTTTGTTGCTCTTGTTGAATTTTCTTTGCACTTGTCTCTAAAGCATAGCCGAACCATTTTATTTTGATCAATTTTAGTGTCATTATATCTCCAATACTCTCTGGAATCTCCTCCAGTTCATCCAACTCATTCAGTGTTAGTTGCTCAAGCATCGGAAAATTATCACTACCAGCTACTTCCCACTTTTGCAGTTCAAAGCGCCCATAAAGTTGTAGATATTTTAATTTGCGAAACACAACATCTTCATCTACTTTCCAATCTGTTCCATCGAATGCACCCTCCAATTTGAGCACCTCAAGATTAGGTAAATTAGCCAGCAAATTCATAACTTCCCATGGTAATCTAGTGTATGATAATCTCAATTTCTTTAAATTAGGAGGGAAAATGTCTCCAGAAAAATATATTGGGTCTGTTCTTATGTGTAGTGTCTCCAGATCCTGTACAAGACTGAGAGAATCAAAAATAGGAGGCCAATCAGGATGCTCAGAATCATCTAAAAGTTTTAGCTTTTTTAGATTGGGAGTTCTTATGATTTCCGCAACAAAAGGAGAGTTATAGAGATAAAGTGTTTGCAAGTTATTCAGAAACAAAGCTTGTTCTTCTTCAACAGGATTTGATATATATATATATATATATATATATATATAGTGGCCAATCAAAATCCACATGTCTTATCTCTGTCATTCTCCAAATATCTACTGGCTTCAACTCTGTTGGCTTCTTCGTTAAAAGTTTGACAGATTTTCGAAGAATTATGGTCTGTAGATTTCTCAATTTGGCTAATGAAAGACCTTCCCCAATTGTTGCAACATATCTCAAATGTACAAGCTCGGGTATTACCCGAGAGAAATCTAACAAAACTGATAATACATCCAACACCTTAAGAAACTTGAACTCTGAAACCCTGGAATAACTCCCTTTTGCTAAATTGATTGAAATAAAGGTACGGATTATACCATTGCTACGTCGTGGACAATAATCATGCTTCTCTTTGACTTTAGACAGAAAGATCACTCCATGTTGATCATATCTGGCTCGGAGAACTTCCCCATTCATGACATGCATAACATTTTCAATATGAGCTTCACTTAGGCACAATTGGCGAAGAAGATCATGAATTTTGCAAAATTTCATCCTTCCATTAGCCTTTTGTTCTCCGGTCAAAATTAGACTTCTATCAATTAACTCATTTAGATACTCCTCTGCCACCATTTCTAATCTTTTATTGTTTCTTGCCTTTACGAATTGCTTAGCAATCCATAACCTAATCAACCTGGAAACATTAATCTCTCAGTCTTCTGGAAAACCTCCAACATAGAAAAAACAAGCCTTCAAATATTAGGGCAAGTAGTTGTAGCTCAAAGAAAGAATTGATTGGCATCGTTCGGATACCGTACCAAAGAATGAGTTCAGATTTTCCTCAACCCTCTTCCAATTGTCATACGTTAAGTCAATTTTTCCAACAAGTCCAGCAACGACAACAATCGAGAGAGGTAATTCTTGACATTGTTGTACAATATGCTTCCCTATTTCTACAAGTAAAGGAGGACACAGATCTTTTTTGAATAATTTTTCAATGAATAGATTCCAACTATCATCTCGACTTAGCAAAGACTTACTATGAGGTGGAAAATCAGGTCAGTTTACATAATCAGCAACATACTTGAGCCGAGTAGTTAATAGAATTTGGCTTTTATTGTCATCATTTGGAAATATTCTTTGCATTTCGTCCCAAGCCTCAGTACTCCAAATATCATCTATGACAATTAGGAATCTCCTACCCTTCAGACCTCTATACACAATTTCCATTAATTGATCATCACTCATTTCTTGATTGCTACCGGTAATTGAAGAGGCAACTTCAAGAAGCATTTCTCTTTGATTGTACTCTTCAGAGATAGTGACCCATGCATGTTCATCAAATCGAGAGTGAATATATGAATCATCATAAACTTTTCTGGCAAGAGTTGTCTTACCTATACCGCCCATACCAAAAATTGGTATGACAGTTAACTCTTCTGTTTGGGTAGTGATGCGATCAAGTATGATGTTGAAGTCATCCTCCATCCCAACAATAGTATTTTCCTCAATTAAACTTTTTTCTGGTGAGGAAGGAGTTGTTACTAATTCTGCACACTTGCTTCCATGCTTGTTAAACTCAACTACCATCACCACTTTCCTGAGAGAATCAACATCTTTTTCCACTTTTAGCAACTCTTCCTTGAAGAATTTAGCATCCCTTTCTCCCTTCTCTATGCAATCTGCTAGAATGATGTTTCTTAGACTTGAATCAACTTTATCTTCTGCTTTGTATATTACATCTCTGATCCTCTTTTCTACAAGCTTGGAATTGAAACTCGATAAATTAATTATTATTAAAAAAAAAAAATAAGATCAGTACAATTTAGATAAATATACTAGTGAATTAATTACATACCTTAGGATTTTCAATATCCTTTATGGTAGTATTGTCAAGGAAAAGTTGCGGAGCAGAAAGATTTTGATAGAGAGATTGAAGATGTTGTTGTGTAGAGCATGGACAAACGAAAGATTGATTAGGTTTCAAGAGTTGATTCAATGTATACATAAGTGAAGAAAGAGCAGCATAAGCCATTTCTCTTTATTTGCTGGAATGAGTAAAAGATAAGAGGCTTTGCAGATTTAATCTCTCTGCTATGTTATTCTTATTTCTTAGGCCAAAAGATTTTGTCACATAATTTACTTTTCGTTATCACACCACCTTTTTCTAAATAGGGGACAAAGACATGGGATACTCACCCTTTGAAAAATTCATAGGACACCCTTTAAAGTGAAACTTTTAACTTTTAATTCGTTGTCATTCACTTCCATGATAATGAGATATTTGATTCCCAAGTCGTTCTAATAGACTCTTTTAAGTCCAAAAGTTCAAATCTTTATTGATGCGAAATCAAGTTGTTTATCTTCTGCGGAAGTTGTATTTTCATTAGATTTGTTGATCTTTGTCCTATCGTATGAGTTTGTTTCTTTTTCAACTTCTTGGATTTAAGGTTTATCAAGAGAGTATTCTTGGATTTGGTGAAGAAATGCCCAAAAATAGTCCGATTCATATTCGACAAGTTTGAAATGACAATCTCTGATGAAAATGGGAATTTACCCAAGTGTGTAACTGATAAATATTGCACATGACAATTCGATTCAGTTATTTCAAATCTGAACGATCATGTTTATGCTAACGACTCAATTGTGTAGGATTGCAACCACCGATCTTCACTAACTTCTCAAGAGCAACGTTTCATATTACAAATCCGCAATCTAAGGAGTTGAAGTTTAGGGTACAGAGAGATAAGAGAAAATAATAGCCAAGAATGACAAAGGCTTGTGTGAATAGGAAGGGCCTCAACGTGTACATGACTCTTTAAAATATATTTAAAATAATATCCTTGACATAAGAGACTAACTCTAGTATCTCAACTCCACAGTTCACTCAAAGTGTCCGAACTACTCTCCAAGAAGTCAAACTCACTTCTTGTTACAAACCTCACCCACACAATTACTCTCTTCATCAATTTAGGAATTAGTACAACTCAATAATAACCCTAGAACAACTTAATAAAGATAAATTAAAGCTGCAGCTTGGTAAAAACTAATTGAAACACTTAAAGCCAGTGCACTGCACTTTACATAGAGGGATCTTTTCCAAACCCCATTAGAGCATGTGTTAAAAGCATCGACACTCTACGAGATACCTCAGTCACGCGCCCAACAAGTGGTACCTTCACCGTCTCCCTGTTCTGTAAAGGTTTCTAATCCCAGCTGCAAACATTGTTTGCAAAACATTGAAAAACAGGAATAAACTATACAATCAAACACTATATTATGTATATATTAGAATTAAGAATTGACTAAGAATCAAAGATGGAAATGAACATACCATAGGAGTAATTCGAACTTGAAGCTCATAATTTCCAAAGCTTTGTTGCTCTTTTCGAATTCTCTTTGCACTATTCTCTACAGCAGAGCTGCAATCATCTATTTGGATCAGTTTAAGTGTCATTATTTCTCCAGTACTCTCCGGAATCTCCTCCAGTTCATACAACCAATGCAGTATTAGTTTCTCAAGCATAGGAAAATTATCACTACCAACTGTTTCCCACCTTTGCAGATCTTTGGACCTAATTAGTAGATATTTTAATTTGAGAAACACAACATCTTCATTTAGTTTCCAATCTGCTCCAGCAAAGGCATATTTCCCCTCAAGCACCTCAAGATTTGGTAAATTAGACAGCAAATTCATAACTTCCCATGGTATTTTAGTATTTGATAATGTCAATTTCTTGAGACTAGGAGGGAAAACATCCCCAGAGAAAATCAACGGGTCAATGGAGTTCACCTCTATCTTTAGTGTCTCCAGATCCTCTAGAAGAATTAGAGAATCAGGAATAGAAGGATAGTCAGAAATATCGCACATCTTTAGCTTTTTTAGATTAGGAGTTCTTCTTATGATTTCCGCAGAAAAACGAGAGGACTGGAGAGTAAGTGTGTGCAAGTAATTGAGAAACATAGGTTGTTCTCCAATACTATTATTTTCTGCCTCAAGAGGATTTGATATGTATAGTGGTCATTCAATATCCAAATGTCTTATCTCTGTCATTCTCCAGATATCTAATGGGTGGTCCAACTCTGTCTGTTCAAAACCTACAAGAATTATGGTCTGTAGATTTCTCAATTTGGCTAGTGAAAGACCTTCCTCAATTCTTGCAGCAACATATCTCAAATGTACAAGCTCAGGTATTACACTAGAGAAATCGTACCAAACTGATAACACGTCCAACACCTTAAGCAACTTGAACTGTGAAACAATAGAGCAAATCACATAATTTGGAGAATCTAAATCAAGAGATTGCATTGAAATAAAGGTACGAGTTATACTTGTTATATCATTGCTATACATTAGACGATAAACTTGGTTCTCTTCATGTTTACGCAGACCAATCACTCGCCGCTGATCATGTATGACTTCTAATAAGGACAAGAGAACATTCCCATTCATGTAATACACAATATTTTCAGTATGAACTTCACTTAGGCATAGTTGGCGAAGAAGATCGTGAATTTTTCAAGTTTTTATCCTTCCATTAGCCCTTTGTTTACCAGTCATTCTATCAATTAACTCTTCTACATATTCCTCAGCCACCACTTCTAACCTTTTATTGTTTCTTGCCTTTACAAATTGCTCAGCAATCCATAGCCTAATCAACTTGGAAACATTAATCTCTCTATCTTCTGGAAAACCTCCAATGTAGAGAAAACAAGCCTTCAAATATTGGGGCAAGTAATTGTAGCTCAGAGAAAGAATTGATTGGCACCGTTCGGACACCGTACCAAAGAATGAGTTCAGATTTTCCTCAACCTTCTTCCAATTATCATGTGTAGGGTCCATTTTTCCAAGAAGTCCAGCAATGACAACAATCGAGAGAGGTAATCCTTGACATTGTTGTACAATATGCTTCCCTATTTTTACGAGTAAAGGAGGACACGGTTCTTTTTTGAATAATTTTTTGGTGAATATATTCCAACTATCATTTCGACTTAGAAAAGACTTACTATGAGGCGGAAAATCAGGGCAGTTGACATAATCAGGAACATACTTGAGCCGTGTAGTTAATAGAACTCGGCTTTTATTGTCATCATTTGGAAATATTCTTTGCATTTGGTCCCATGCCTCAGTACTCCAAATATCATCTATGACAATTAGAAATCTCCTACCCTTCAGACCTCTATACACAATCTCCATTAGTTGATCATCGCTCCTTTCTTGTTTGCTTCCGGTAATTGAAGAGGCAACTTCAAGAAGCATTTGTCTCTGATTGTATTCTTCGGAGATAGTGACCCATGCATGTTTATCAAATCGAGAGTGAATATATGAATCATCATAATCTTTTCTTGCAAGAGTTGTCTTACCTATACCGCCCATACCAAAAAATGGTATGACGGTTAACTTGTCTGTTTGGGTAGTAACGTGATCAAGTATGATGTTGAAGTCATCCTCCATCCCAACAATAGTATTTTCCTCAATTGTATTTTTTTCTGGTGAGGAAGGAGTTGTTGCTAATTCTGCACATTTGCTTCCATGCTTGTTAAACTCAACTACCATCACCTCTTTCCTGAGAGAATCAACATCTTTTTCTACTTTTAGCAACTCTTCCTCGAAGCCTCTTCTCTCTTCTCTCCGCAATCTGCTAGAATGATGTTTCTTAGACTTGAATCAACGTTATCTTCTGCTTTGTATATTACATCTCTGATCCTCTTTTCTATTAACTTAAGAGTTTCAATATCTTTGGTTTCCTTTGTTGTATCGTCAAGGAAAACTTGCAGAACAGAAAGATTTTAATAGAGAGATCGAACATGTTGTTGTGTAGAACTTTGACAAACGAAAGATTGATTAGGTTTCAAGAGTTGATCCAATGTATACATAAGTGAAGAAAGAGCAGCATAAGCCATTTCTCTTAACAAAAAGTTATTGCAGTTTGCTGGAATGACTAAAAGATAAGAGATTTTCGTAAAAATTATTCTAAGGCTAAGAGATTTTTCCACATGATTTACTTTTTCTTTATGGGGGACAAAGACATAGGATGCTCACCCTTTGTCAGCTGTTTTCCAATTGGTAGGTCAACACAATCAAATTGATCAAAAGTATAATATATAAATGTGTTATTTAACTTGACTTTATTTCACATTTATCCCCTCAAATTTTGGGTGTACACAAATAGACACTTTAGCTTGTATAAAATTGACATGTAGACACATGAGTATTATATAACATAATACACAAAGAACACAAATTGCTATGTAGGATGTCACGTAGGTATGTGTATCAACCAAAATTGGAGAGCATAAATGTGAAATGAGCCCAAGTTAAAGAGAATATTTATGTATATGCCTTGATTAAAAGAGAGTGAAATAACTACTTCATCCCCGCTACACGTATTTGAAATCTTGTTCCTAAAAACACAATAAGAATGACACTGAATTATTATTTTAAAATGCTTTTAAAATTTATTGGTCAAACACTAATTGTTTCTTACCAAAAGTACTTTCTTTAAAAATGTAGATTTCAAAATAAGTTAAATTTAAAAGTTTGATCAAAATAAATCATCCTCTAATATATATAATTGGTAACTTAATTATGACATGGTAAGTTTTACTTCCATTAACCATAATTTCTCAATTTTACTAGTATTATAAAAGAAAGGTAAATTGACTATTTTATTCACTAAACTATTCAATAGAAAACTTTAGTGTATCTTTCCGTTGTTCTATTTTTCTCATTGCTTGCATTTGTGGTATGTATGCATTTACGATTGCAATTTGCTTTCCAAAATTAATATCCCATTCTTTTTTATTTTTAAAAAGTTATTGCATTCGACTGAATTCTATCTCGTATCACTTGATTTTACAGGTACGTTGGTGATAATTAACACAAGTGTATGCAGATGATACATGTAACAAACACCATGATAATTTTATTCTGCCCTCAATAAGACATAAAATGTGTGTACGATGGAATAAGAATGATATTTTTCTATACAAACTTAACATGCCATGTTAAATACTTGAACTATAAGAAAAAATTAAAGAAAACACTGCATTATACTGTTCTCATATCCTACATACTTTTGTCACTTTTTATTTCCTCAAACTTTTATTGCAACCTGTAGATCCTACACGTGATAAATCTTAACAAAGCCATCAACATTGGCAAAAGAACTATGTCGTGTATCAGCACAGAAAAAGTGTGGAATATGCAGCTAGCTTTTTTAGTCAGAGGTTTATCGTTTTGGCTCATTCAACGTCTTACCCTCGAAAAATTACCCAAGCATACGTTCAAGATCTTCAGCCGAGTATCTAATATACTTTTGGGGGTTCTTACCGCTCTCAACCATGGGCCTATTCTAGAAGAAAAACCGACTTACTATGAAGTTTGAAGCAATGTTATTGTCACGCCCCGAGCCTACACCCTGGGCGGTATCGGCACTCGGAGACCATTGCTGGCCCCAAGAGAACCCTTGGCCTGGCTTTCTTAACTCAGCGGAAACCTAACTCAACAGAATAACTCAATACAATGAAAGGTCATAAAACAACTCAACTGCTAAAATCTGGCCAAAAAGGCAACTCGAGTCTCAAAATAGAATATTTATATATATACATAGATGAGAGACTTAAAACTAACTGACTGACTGTCTATGAAGCCTCTATAACACTGAGATGGATGTTGGGACAGACCCCGCAACATCCTAATAAAGCAAAACTAGGAACACAAAATAACTGAGTCCTCCGGAAAGCAAGGAGGCTCACCACTGACTCTGGAGTGCTCAATTGGATCAACGGCATGTTGGATGCTGATCCTGGGTACCTGTGTCGGCATCATCATAAGATGCAGGCCAACTGGCATCAGTACATGGAATGTACGAGTATGCGAGCTGGATAGCTAAACAACAACTTAAGCTTGAAAGGAGTACAAGAGAACACTTACCTTGGCTCTGTTCGACTCATGAATAACTGAACTCAATATAAAGCAATAAGACACATGCAATATATATATAAAGCTTGTAAAACTATTTAAAACATGACGTCAAAATCATATTTATAATATCATAAAAATACC
>JAJOOR010002992.1:0-43529 GCA_036250505.1 Solanum acaule
AGGTTATTTCTAGGAGGAGGGTGATTTATGTGCGGAGGTACCCGTGGCCGGTTTTGATTTGGAACGATAACGAGGTTATTTCTAGGAGGAGGGTGATTTATGTGCGGAGGTACCCGTGGCCGGTTTTGATTTGGAACGATAACGAGGTTATTTCTAGGAGGAGGGTGATTTATGTGCGGAGGTACCCGTGGCCGGTTTTGATTTGGAACGATAACGAGGTTATTTCTAGGAGGAGGGTGATTTATGTGCGGAGGTACCCGTGGCCGGTTTTGATTTGGAACGATAACGAGGTTATTTCTAGGAGGAGGGTGATTTATGTGCGGAGGTACCCGTGGCCGGTTTTGATTTGGAACGATAACGAGGTTATTTCTAGGAGGAGGGTGATTTATGTGCGGAGGTACCCGTGGCCGGTTTTGATTTGGAACGATAACGAGGTTATTTCTAGGAGGAGGGTGGTTTATGTGCGGAGGTACCCGTGGTTGGTTTTGATTTGGAACGATAACGAGGTTATTTCTAGGAGGAGGGTGGTTTATGTGCGGAGGTATCCGTGGCTGGTTTTGATTTGGAATGATAACGAGGTTATTTCTAGGAGGAGGGTGATTTATGTGCAGAGGTACCTGATTGTGATGGACGTTCACGATGATAGGAGGAGGAGGAGTACGTCTTTTGGAACCACAAATGCCCATAATATAATGGTAGAAAGAATATATACTCAATTTGATGAATTGAATCAAAGAAGAAAAATAATTGAAACAAGTTCAAATATTGAATCCCAATTTAGACAAGTTCACAATGTGCACTCTAGAGGAAGAACAAAAAGTACATGAAATATATAGGGTTTCATCTGAATCCAATTTATTTTTATATATAAAACTCTACTAAAGTCTTCATAAATATTAGATCCAATCTCATTAATTTTAAAAATATAATGAGTACGGTACTATCAAGTTGGATACACTTTTACTATTAAACGTAAAACGAAAGTCTAAAATTAAAGTATCGTTTTTATATAAAAATGTGTTATTCTTTCATTGACTGAGTGTTGAAAAAATAGTGTCACACAAACAGAAACGAGATATCTCCCTAGCACCTTCCAAGTGTGGCTGCTTTCCTATCTTATTGATAGTGGGTGTTTACCTACTGGCTATATAATTATATTATGTGTTTTACCTACTGGCTCTTTGGCAGTTTTCTCCTCCTTTTGCGACCACCAATTTCTTGGTGATTACTCATTAGAGTCTCGCGGTGGAATGAATAGAATCTTTTCACTTGAGTCATATTTTTCTAATGATCAAAAGTGACAAATTCAATTGGAGTGACTTTGTAAGAAAATTTAAGTTGCCACAACGATCCCATAAACACCCAGTTAGCAGAAGATTTTTCTTTTCATTTTTTAATAAGCAGTTTTTATGCTCACATGATTATGTTTTTCATTAGAATAATTTTTCAAGCAATAAATTATATTTTTAAACTTAGTTGTTTGTGGTGTATACTTTTTCATTCAAAGCTTCTATTACCTAATCCGATTTTTTTAATTGCTAGATTATATGATTAAGCACTTTTAACTCTCACAACTGTGTTTGCCCATTATTGAAGTTTCACTTCAGAAGTTGTTTTCTAGCTGAGGCCTTTTTGTGGAAAACTACATTATGGATGTATTCGGTACAAAAGAAAATGTTTTATAGAAAAATAATGATTTTCCTATTTTCTTGTGTTTGATAGGTATGATCCAGAGAAATACCATAAGAGGATGGGTGGAGGGTGCTGCACGACAATATGTAGTACTGACCACACTGAGGAAGAACTAGGGGAACTGTCCGAGATTGAAAGTGTGGGGTGGTGAGGATGGGAAGCAGGGTGAAAATAAGACGGGTTGGAGGGTGAAAAGGATACAATCAATGTGGAACACCACATTTCTCCTACTAAGATAATATTTTCCAAAAAATTTAACCAAACGAACCTGGGAAAATTGAACACACCCTAAGTTCACATAACACTATAATTAAGTTCCTGGGTTTAGAACTAGACTGAACTTGATGGCTGAAGGGCTGATTTGAAAACGATATGAGTAAATATGTAATCCTATGAAAAACAGTTGAGAATATAAGCAGAAAAAAAGCCCCGTAAAAGAGTAACTTCAAAATTTCCACAGAAGAAACAGCTAAGTCAACAAAGAAAACAGTAGTGAATCCAGGCATAACGATAAGCAAAACATAGCGATGATTAAAGAAAAGTTTGTGTACATGACCAAATTTTGGATTCAAACAGACAGAGACAATCCATAAGGCTCACTTGTCAGCTCACACTTTATTTCTTTCCTCGAAGTTTCGCTCCAAGTGCTCTCTCCAGTTTTGAGATTATCTGTTGGTTTGGAATTGCCTTTCCTGATTCGTATTCTTGGATAATCTGTGGCTTCTCATTTATCAACTGCAAAATAACAAAGGAGCTTATCAGATTTATTTTGCTACAAATTAACGATCCCCTATGTATGTGTCCATTTCATTTTTTTCCCCTTTTGGGGAGTCCAAAGTGAGTTAAGAGGTATTTACTTGAGCAAGTTGAGACTGAGTCAGCTTCTTGTCTTGTCGAGCTTGCATGATAGCTTTCTTCAGTTCAGTTGGTACCTTTTCATCTGAAAAATAAATCAAAGTGACGTCGGGCTCTTTCAAAGGAGAATGATATTGTGGTATACACTATGGACAAAATAACATTAGAACGAAGGCAGAACTGCTCAAACATCCCAGGTACTAAAATATCAAGACACTGATTAGGGGAAACAAAGATAGAAAGAATAGATCAAAGATCTAAGGAATTGACCGAGTCTAAATCGGGTGAGGTAAATATATGTTTGGGTTGTGTTAGGATGAAGCCCCATTAATTGTATATGTGGCAAGTAAAAATACATGGCAAATTGTAGTTGGGTAGCTAATACAACGTTGGCACTGTGAAACAAGAAATAGAAAAAAGAACAGGGGAACAAACTACAAAGACACTATGAAATACTATGCCTAGGAGAAACTTCATAGAGATGACTAATGAATTAGTTTCTTCCTTTTAAAATGTATAGATTGTGAATTCTTCCTGTTTCGAAAGTGTAATGGATGTTCAGAGAGAGAGCAACCAAAAGGATGTAGAAGAAGTACAGAATGTGTTTTGGGAAATGTATGTTCCTCAACTATTTCAAATTGAAGATATTGCATGCCCATCCCAGTATATAAAGTAGGCAGAATATTTAGTAAATACTAAGACTTTTACTCGCATACATATAGAGATTAAGTATCATAGTTGTCCACCAGAAGTTTTCCTAATTATGCTATAAAAGGTGTAGCTCAAAACTTACGAGACAAATTCTCAGTGTCTTCATCAAGTTTCCTAGTGTTCAATGATGTACTACTAGAGGCAGCCCTGTTTGAACCCGCATTAGCTGCATTAGAAAAAAAGGTATCAAGAGAACAGCTTATCACCATAAGCGAATTCCAAGAGATTACGAAAGCAAGAACATGTGACTTGGGAACAGGAAAGGGGAACAAAGCATCTGAATGTTTAAACTGATAAGTGAACTTGAAGAGAAAAAAAACTAAACCAGCAAGAGAACACTCCAAACAGTTAATTGTGTTCACGCCTGAATGAGCATATGTTTACAGAAGGTTCCACACTACCAATGTAAGTTTTTAACCTTCAGTAATGAACCAATATCAGAATATACAGAAAAGTAGGTAAAATAAGACCAAAAAGTAAATAGGTGCATTCTGTTACCATAACTTGATCGATCAGAAACAACAAGAACTGCTGAAGTGAGAAGGTCATTGATTCCAAGAGAGAGACTCCACTTAACAAATTTCAAAGTTCAAGTTAACCAATTATCCAACCTCAGTAGTTCAGTTATATTTTGTAAGGAATTTAAGATACTACCATTTTCTAATTTCTCCTGATTTCAGTTAGTAAACATTGGTAAAACAATAAATCTGAATATAGAAATTACTCTACCAGCACACCAGGATAATGATACAAGATCAATCAACACACACTTAAGGTAAAATTGCATGTTGGTATTTGCAAAGGTAGTATGAAAGACTGATAAAAAAAATCGATCATATTAGGCATAAAATGCACATACAGCAGAGCAATAATTCAAAATTACAGCCATAAATAGCATAAATTGAAGATATTTATTAAATAGATTTAGGTCCATTAGCAATAGTAAGCATATACAACAAATTGATCATAGATAAATCGACATATGTGAAAATTATCTGATAATCTAACAGACAAAGGATATATCCCAGCGAAGAGAGAAGTAGCATTCACATAAGCGCACTGATTTTATAGGTAGACAAATTAAAGTAACAAAATCACAAGAAATAGCTACACACAGACTGACAATAAGTACAATTACGCCTCAATCCCAAACTATTTGAAGTTGGCTATATGAATCTCCATGTCTATTATGTTATATACATACTATAATAGCAAATAGGAGCTAGAGATGAAAACAAGTAATTGAGAAAACGACAAAACAGACTAATGACTACAGCTATGCCTCAATCCCAGACTTGCTGTAGCTATAAATTCTCAGTATTCACCTGTTAAATACAGAATTATAATAAATACTGAAATAAAAAAGAGCTAGAGCTGATAAGGTGAACACAAGGCTAATAACGACTATTACTACACGTCTACACCACAATCTCAAACTAGTTGAGGTGAATTCTCAAATTTCTCCATATCAATTCCCTGAATATCACAACAACAAAAAAGAGGAGAGAGCAAGAGAGAGAAACAAGCGATACAAGTGGAGCTAGGGATGACAAAAATGGTTCTTCAATAGTAAAAAACTGAGTTCAGGAATCCTACTTCACAAAAACAGCTCAACAAACACATTTTACAAAAAAGTTCTACACGAGATGGTACAGATGATAAGATGAACACAGGCTAACAACAACTACCAATACACCACAATCTCAAACTAGTTTAGGTGAATACTCCAGATTAATTCCTTAGATTCCACCAAAAAACAGAGAGAGAGAGAGAGAGGGAGAGAAAAGCAATTCAAATGGAGCTAGGGATGATAAAAGTACTTTTTTCAATTGAAAAACTGAGTTCAGAATCCTGTTACACAAAACAGCTCAAACATTTTTTACAGAAGTTCTATATGAGATATTAAGGTAATCACAGTCTAACTACTACTGCACAATAATTTTTTTTGAAATAGGTAACTTTAACTAGTTGAGGTAAATTCTCCATATCAATAAAAAAGTACAGAGCGAAACAAGCAATACAAATGGAACCAGGATGATAATTGCAATTTTTCAATTGAAACAACTTAACTCAGATTCCTATTGTACAAAAACATCTCAACAAACACTTTCTACAAACATTTCCATATGAGAGAGTACGGAGAGGAAATCGACCGATCGAGAGATGACAAAACTGAGTTCAGAAATCCTATTTCACAAAAACAGCTCAACAAACAATTTTTCACATAGATTTCTACACTACATGATACATAGAGGAAAGCGTGTTCATCGATAGATAGAGAGAGAAAGGGAAGGATAAGATACACTTCTTAACGGTTTCGATCTCGGCGCCGGAGCGACGGGCGGCGTTAACGGCTTTCTCATCCTTGCGAGCGGCGGAGGTAGGCGCCTTCTTCCTGATTACTACCGGCTCCCAGTCTTGCGATATTCCACTCATCTTTTTTTCTTCTGAAATATCTCTTCTCTACTGTTGAAGAAATGTGTCGTCTCGTAGTTTATATATAGAGAGAGAAGGGGCCTTTTGGGGATTTTGCATTTCGAGGTTTTCCTTTTCACTATCCTTACTATTATAGATTATGTTGCTCGGAATATCCAAAAATGTAATTGATTATGTGTTGGTTCCTTCAAAATTAATGCATTTTTAGAGAATTCGACATAAATTGATAAAATTTTGGAGAATTAGAACGGTTAGTCTTCTTAGCAATTGAATATGAAATAAAATTCAAATAACATTTAACGTTGTATCACATTTTTTCTTATATGAACCACCGTCTAAAAACTAGCAATGGTGGTTGAGATGAAAGTTATGAAGTAATGAATGGTGGTGGTGGTCGTCATGGTTGGTAGAGAGGGTTGGCGATGATGGTTGATTAGTGATGGTGACTAGTAGTAGTGGAGAGATTGGCTATAGTGATTGATGCACAACGATGCAATTACCAGGGGGCGTGCTCTACCACTGAGTTAATAGCCCGTCGTGCGAGCCTCCCACTAGAGGCCTGCTATGCCAAAAGTGAGAGAAACCCCATCCCACCCTTTCCTTTTCTTGCCCCCATGTCGCTCATGGGGGGAACGTAGGGACGTAAAAAGGGGGTCGTCCATAAATCTCATAAAAAGTATCTAAAGATTCATAGTGAACTTCGATGGGAGTTTCTCATGAAGCATTGATCTAGTCGCCCCTAGAGCCATAAAGGACTATCTAAATTGATTCTGGTAAAGGTGATTGGTGGTGTTTGTAATGAATAATGATTAGAGGTAACTGGCAATGCAGGTGAATTGTGGTGGTTGTGCGATGAAAATTGAAGGTAGATGTATTGGCAGGAGATAACACGTATTTCGTGAAATTAATCGAGATACGTACAAGCCTCAGCCATCATAGCTGTCAAAAGAAAAACATGGGTACAGAGATAATAACTAAAGCAGAGGCCTCCCAACTATAAAAACTTTCTCAACAGAACAGCCACTGATGAGTGCATCTTCTCAATTTCATTCATACAATAAAGACATATCACTAAGGTATCAGCAGATTTACAGTTATGTCTTCTCATACAAACTAATTTCACCTATATCACTAACTTATAGTTTTTCCCTCAATCATATACCAATCATTATCATGAAGGAGATGATCTCTTGGAACGGGAGATCTCGAAAGCAAGAGCAGTTTCACGTTGCATTCTCAAAGTTCTTGAATAATAAGTCCATCAACATTCAACTCTCGTTGCTGACAATTGTTGTCTCTTTCGAAACATCATTTTTTTCTTCATTTGCAACAATCATATCATCTGCAATGGTTCCTGGATGACAGATAGTATCCATATTTCAGATCAAAAGTAATGAAATCGAATAAATGAATTTATAACAAGTCTAAGAAAGTAAGAGGGCACTAGTAGTTAAATGACGATAAAACTGGGACACTGGGAAATTGCAAGAACCCGGGAAGTGACAACTCAATGCTGAGTAGCACTTTTCTCTTTGGCAGTGGATATATATAAGACAAGTTAACTACGTGAAATATGCTTCATAATTATGTGCAATCCTTTATAAATTTATATATCTTACCCGTTGTGTAAACAGTGATTGCAATTCCTTTTGGTAGAATGGGTAAAAGTAGGTGATGTGTGATTGTGAAGGTTTTACATCTTAATTTATTTTGTTTGATCACTTCAGAATGAGATTATACATGGGAGCACTGAGTGGATGTGCAACACCTCACCGACGAGAGAGCATTGAGACTGCGACGAACTTCTGACTACACCAAGTCAGATTCAATGGTTTAAACTTTAGTGGCCTATCCTTTGTAGACAGCTAACCCGGTCAGAGAAGCAACACTCTTTCTCACATATGTACTCACGGTACACCTACCTCCAAATTCTGTCTATGATAAACTCCTTTTTTTGATGAGCTATCTATCATCTATAGATCTAACTTATATTTAGAAACGCCTTATCCTGTGTGGACTGCTAACCAGGTATGGAGGACCAACCCTCTTTCTCTCAGCCATGTTCAGCGGTCACCTACCTCCAAAATTTTGTCTCATTTTTGTGATGAGCTGTCTCTAACCTACATTTAGAAACTTCCTTTTTTTATTAGTAAGTACATGTTTATCAAATATTAAAAGATGGCTATGTTGAGTTGCGGGAAGAGATACGAGAAAAGTGATAGTTAAAAAATTATTCATCTCAGAAACACAACACAAAGAAGGCAACAAACCAGAAACAGATCTTAACAGAACAAACTTTCAATGAAGAATGCTAGACCAAAAGCCTTGCCAGACAATTGGATGCACCCTCTGCGTTCTCTTTTGCTGTTTCGGGTATACCATTGCTAACATCTTCATTTGCATTGGCTTCACGTGTGGACTAGTGCAAAAGATAGAGTACAAGTCAGCTACCACTGACATTATTTCCTTCAATACTGTCTAATTCAAAAGGTATCTGACCAAACATATAGAAGCTGCATAGAACTAACCTCTAACGCTGTGGAGAAACCGCCATTTTCTGGTTGGTTTTCGTTACCAGAAGACCTGTTTTGCTGAGATAACTCACTGCTGCTAATATTTACAGTATCTCTGGTATTGCTTTGACCACTCAAACTGTTCTTACCACCATCACCCTCATTCCCCTGCAATATTTCAAAATGTTTACAGATTCAATTATGAGGTAAGATTAACTTGAACAGCCAGTATGCCACTTTCAGTGCGAACCATATAGTTTTAAGCTTATACTTTCATTGTTAATCACATTGGAAACTTGACCACACTGATGTTAACTTGTTAACGTAAAACGGCACAACAAAAGAACTTTGTTGTAATTCTATTTCCTTTTACTCGCCTACCTCCCCTCCCCTCAAATAAATTCTCCATTGTCAGTTTGGTAAGATGCTATCTTGAACAACCAGTATGCCAGTTTACTTGGCCAAATCAGTATGAACCATAATATCTTTATATCACATTGGAAACTTGACCACACAGATGTTAACTTGTTAACGTAAAACGGCACGACAAAAGAAATTTGTTGTAATTCTATTTCCTTTATCTCTCCTACCTCCACTCCCCCCAAATAAATTCTCCATTGTCAATTTGGTGATGATTATCAATGAACCAATTAAGCAACCTCTCCTCAACCCAAACTACCTGAACTGGGTCAACCATACGAGTCCTCAATATGTTCCAATCTATCAGGGATATTTTTCATTCCAAAAAGTATAAAAACAAATTGGGGGTTCTCTAAACTAAAGGTTCTCTACTCACATTTATCCCTACAAGACCTAATGTAACTACGGCAACAACAATCATGCCTTAATCCCAATTGGTGATGACTATGTCCAATTAAAACCCAATGGAATATCAGTAATTAACCTGAGCCTTCAAAATTTATCAGAAGATTCACCAAGCTTACAGCCTGCAGATAAAACAATGGATAGAAGCCTATATGCACCATCCAAGAATTTCATAAATGACCTGACCACAAGCCTTATGTGCCCGCCTTTTGTTTGTGTTGACTATAACAATTGAATGCAGATTAAGTGCTCCACAAACCTACTACCTCTTCCTCCACCTTTTCTTACCCAGTAACACACAAGACAACTAAATTCCCCACTATCACGGTTCTCATCACAATACTATCACAACACAGCATGCTCCCCAAAGTTTAACAAAAAAAGTTATAATCTTGGCATCCCCTCTTCCACCTCGGTAACATCATCATCATCATCCTCAGCATTGTCTGAGTACTCAAATATTCAGATACAGCCTTCAGAGCCTGAGGGCCTCGTTAACGACTAAATGGGTCAATTCTTCAGGAGTGGGCAAATGCGTTTGTGATTTTGGGGCATCATTAGATTTTTGGACAGCTAACTAGGTCCCAGAAACAACCCTCTCTCTCAAAACCATAATCATGGGCCAGCTCACTCCACAATCTTGTCTAGAAATTAAAGGCGACACCTTTTTCATGATGAGCTATATATCATCTATAGGTCTAACTTATATTTAGAAAAGCCTATCCTGTGTGGAGTTGTAGAAGGCTAAACAGGTCGGAGAACCTACCTTCTTTCTCACAAGTCACAACCATACGCGCAGGTAACATATCTTCACAATCTTATTTAGGATTGATTCCTTTTTGTGACGAGCTATCTTTCATCCACAGATCTAACCTATATATAGAAAACCTTCTAAGGTATAAATAGTAAACTACATTTTATAAAATCTTAACACTAGATATATAAGAGTTTCTGGAAGAACTGCTCACAATAAAGTGGTAGTTCACAATTTTTTTTTTATATCTTGGGATAAGGCACAAGTACCCCGAACTATACCTGAAATCCCAGCGACACACATAAACTTAACTAGGGTCCTATGAACCCTAAACTATTTTAAAATTGAATAAATGTCACCCTAAATCTTGATGTGGCGTGATAACCAAATGAGTATCCTCTGTGTGTATTACACGCGCTTCACTTTTTTCTGTGTTTACTACACGCGCTTCACAATTTTTTAAGCATTAAATCTCTTTTTGTTTCCATTAAAATCCCTTTCTCTTTCTTCATTCTGAATCCATAGTTAGCCACCATGTCATTTGTACCTCTTTTGTCATTAGTTCCAGAACTAGGTCTTCTTACAGATCTGGTTCTTTTCCACCGAAACTCAAATCGTTTTTGTGTTGAGATCTAGTTTTTCAAAGGAAAGTAAAAATGGTGAGAATATGTGTTGGAATGCGAGGGTTTTTACTCCGATTGACGAGTGACAACGGGAGAAGACGCCGGAGAAACAGAAAGTTCATCCTCATTCTCAGCTCCTAACACATCATCCACAACCTCAGACTCGTATTCATTTCCGCTAACATTCAAAGAATCCTTCCCAAAAACCCCAATTCCCTAAAAGCACCGAAGAATTATGAGTTACCACTTACCACAGCAGAAGCCAGAAAAGGACTGAAAGAAAGACATACCATGTCTAAGACAAACATGAAAATGGAATTTTTCATTGGAGAAAGGAAGAGATAAAGGAGGGGTCGCAGTGGATCTTTCAGAAATTTTGATCTCAGAAACACAAACTAAATAAGGTAAGTAACCCAGAAGTAGGTTTTCATGGAACCACTTTTCAATGACCAAAAGTCTTACCGGACAATTGGATGCACCCTCTGTGTTCTCTTTTGCTGTTTCAGGAATCTCATTGCTGACATTGGCTTCAATTAGGGAGTTGTGCTAAAGAAAGAATACAAGTCAGGTACCACTGACATAATCTTATCCAATACTTTATAAGAACAAGCAAATAGAAACTGCATAAAACTAACCTCTAATGCTGTGGAGCCACCACCATTTTCTTGTTGGTTTTCATTACTAAAAGACTGTATTTGCTGAGATGATTCATCAGTGCAAATATTTACAGCATCTGTTGTATTGCTTAGACCACTCAAACAATCTTTACCACCAGCATTCTCATTCCCCTGAAATGTTTTATTGAGTCCGTCATTCGAATTGGCCAAACATGAAGTCTGAAATTCGGAGTCTAATACCTGAAGATAGACCCTAGTCAAACAGAATACTATTTCCGTTTATGATTACTTGGTGCGAATACAAACAGTTGGCTTTTCTAGAATAGACAGACAATTCTTTTTGTCTCTTCATTTCATGAAATATATTCTGGTTCTATCTCAAGTACTTCCTAGGGCTTTTCCCCTATTCTCTCTCAACTTCCTGTTTGATTCTTGGTATTTGCATATTTTCAAAAAATCAACACATACAATTTATGGGACAGCAATACTTGAACAGACAGTATTTTTTGGCTAAATCAATGTAAACTAGAATGGTTGAGCTTATGCCTTCATGGTTTTCCTCTATGATTATTGTCATTAATATGACATTACCATTGAAGCCAATTTTTCTGGCTAATGGGTTTCTGATTATGAGTATTTTGTGACCATTTCTTATTGGTAATATTTTTTATTTTATTTTTATGACAGGGAAAACCACAGCCGCTACCCTTTGCATGCCCATTGAGTGAAAACTCTGCTCCTATGCAATAGCTCGCAAACCACACATGAGAGGTAACCCTTATTGGTAATATATTAAAAGATAAATTCTTCTTCTTATAGTATATTGTGTTGGGTTTCTCACAAATTGAGTCTTTGCCAGTTATTATACTGGAAGAGCTTGTTGAATCCTAGGATACACCTATATCGGGTGAACATGCCTCAAGCTATGAGAATTCCCTAAATAAGTGTTCATGATGAAGTATTTTTCGTAAAATTTCCAACATTCTCGACGGACAAAACAAGCAATCAATCAGTTGACCCAAACTAACTAGGTCGACAATATGAATTTTCTATCTGTTCCACTCTTTCGGGGCACATTTCACACTAATCTCTATAATACATAACACAAACTTAACAATAACGACAATGCCTTGATAAATCCAATGAAATAGCAGTAAATTACCTGAGCCTCCACCGGTTTATCAGAAGATTCACTAGGCTTACCACCTGCGGACAAAACAATGGATGGAAGCCTATTAATATCCCATCCAAGAATTCGACAAATGACCTGACCATAAGCCCTATGCGCCTGCCTCGTGTTCGATATAGTAATCGAATGCTGAACAAGACCCACACAATCCTTAAACCTCTTACTCCACCCTTTCTTACCAACCCCACTACACACAAGACAAATGAATTCCCCACCACTCTCATTGTTCTTCTCATAATACTCTCTCAACCCACCATCCTCCTCAAACAACTTCGCAAAAAAGTTCAAGTTTTTCTCCCCCTTTTCCACTTCCATATCATCATCATCCTCATCCTCATACATATCCTCATCATCATCATCAATTGAGTGCTTCAAATACTCTGATACCGCCTTCAACGCCTGTTGCTGAGCCCGGTTCCCAGCAACACTAGCCAATTCTTCAGCAGTGGGCAAATGGGGTTGGGAATTTGGTTGTGCAGTGAAACTGGGCAAGCCGGATTCAGTGACCGGAGACGATTCAGCAGGTGTTGGAAAAATCCATCCAACACCTGAATCTATTAAAGCTTCCTTCAGCCTTTTCGATTTCTGATTATTTTGTTTCTTGAACTGAGTAGAACCGGAGGGTTGTAGACTCACTGGGGTTTGGGGGTGGAGATTGGGGTGGACATGGGGTTGAGGGGGGACCTTGATGCCATAAAGAATGGAGGTATCGAACTTCTTCTATTAATCTCTGCTCATCGTAAGGAATCACTGGAAAACGTGTCATTCTTGACTATTTGAGCAGAAGGGCTTTGGTTGCTACTGTAAAAATGCAGGGGAATCACCGGCAATTAAAGGGTTTGGAGAAAATTCTCCGATTCCGGTGAAGAAAAATGGTTTCTTGACGGCAGAAACCGGGAACTGAGAAAGGGATTTCCGGCGGCTGGTAATTAGCGTATTTGGGCTAAATTTTTCTTTTCTATTTCTACTATATTAGAAGTGTGGGTTTTGAAAAGATATCAACATATGTGCTTAATGGTAATTAAAGTGAAAGTTAATGACATTTTTGACATTTACCTTTTGGCTTTCAACCTCTAGATTTGTGTTCATTGCATGTTTCTTCACGTGTTTTTATCCAAGAGTAACAAATGTTCTTTTTTTGTTTTTACACTTTATCAATAAACAATTTTTTAGTTTCAATTTCCTCTTCCAGGTTTTCTTTGTTTCATTTTATCACTTGGCTATTTTAATTTCAACCCAAATCTGCCCAAATTTTCTTCTCTTTTATCTATTTTCTGTATTTCTATTCCATTATTGTACCTCTACTTTTTGATCTTTTATTTAAACTTTAGAAATTATTTTTACAATGTAATTGAATTTATTTTCTTGAAACTGATAAGTTTCACACTTGCATGTGATTCTTTTCTGCAAGGGATTTCACACTCTCTAGGCAGAGATAACCGGAAAAATATTTTTCTGAAGAAGCAGTGAAGTATGACCTCCTTTTTGTATTAGAAATTTCATATTATTTTTAATTCTTTCTACAAGATCATTATTTTAGATATTTCAATCATTTTTTATGATAGTACAAGTAATATTAATATGCGATGAGAGAATGCACACTTTATTTTAAAGAAGAGGTGCCGATGTGCGAGGGAAACCCTATGAGACTGTTCAAGATTATAAAAAAAATATTCATATAGTAGACTTTTTCTATTATTATCATAACTGCAAATGACTTTACATTTTGGCAGATTTCACATATTGATATGTGACACCAACCATAGATCTTTGTTAGAGGACTCAATCAGCCCAATTTTCCAAGTAATATCATTTGTTCCCTTATGTGAATTCATTAACAAATTTATGAGGATATTCTCGATAAACTAAGAATAGAGTACTGACGTATTGCTATTCAATTGTATTCTCCCCTTTCTGATCTTTTGGAGATATTTATTGTTGTCTAGATTCGATTTAAAATGTTAGTCCCGTGCTTGCACGGGCGACCACATCTAGTATTAAAAAGAACTATAGGTTAATATATCATCCTTAGTTATCTATAATTAATGATATAGTAATCTTGACATACATATACTTACTTCAAGCTTTTTATATATATTTATAAAGTCTTAACTATCAATCATTTCCATATTAATCTATTGGGGCCGACTCAACAAGATTGAGGCCCGAAGCCAAATTTTAAAGCGGTGCTCTAAAAAATTTCTTTTATTCTTTTTTAAAAAAAAAAATATTATATACTTTTTTAAAAAAAATAATATTATATACTTTTTTAAAAAAAAAAATATTATATACTTTTTTTTTAAAAAAAAGTTGGTTCCACCCATTGTTGGGAGTCCACATTGGAGCACCGACTAAATTTGGACAAATTCGAATTTAGCTGGGGCTCTCCGAACAGCGCGTGGAAACCAAAAAAAAAAAGTAAAGTTTGGACCTAAATTGTTTTCCTTTTTATTTTTTCTCTTAACCATTCTTTGTTTATTTAATTACCAACAACCCAAAATCTTCCTCTTTAGTTCCTAGTTTATGCTTTCAAGAACTCATTTTTTCACCGGAACCAGAGATTTTGCTTCAAACCCTTCAGTTTTTGATGATTCTCTGGCATTTTTACAGTATCAAACGAAACCCTTTTACTCAAATAGTTCAAAAATGCCATACGATGAGCAGAGACTAATACAAGAAGTTCGCTATCTCCATTCTTTGTGGCATCAAGGTCCCCCCAACTCTTTTTTTTAAGGTCTCCCCAACTCCACTCCATGTCCATGTCCATGCGAATCTCCATCCCCAAATCTCAATAGGTCTACAACCCTTCGATTCTATTCAATTCAAGAAACGAAATAAGCAGAAATCAAAAAGGCTAAAGGAAGCTATAATAGATTCTAATGATGAATGAGCTTATCCAACTCCTGTTGGATTGGCTCCGGTCACGAAATTCGGTTGGCCTAGTTTCACTGCACAACCTAATTCGCAACTCTATTTACCCATTGCTGAAGAATTGGCTAGTGTTGATGGGAATCGGGCTCAGTAATGGGCGTTGAGGGTGGTATCAAAGTATTTGAAGTACTCAATTGATGATGCTGATGATGAGGATATGTATGAGAATAAGGATGACGATGTTATGGAAATGGAAAAAGGAGAGAAAAATTTAAACTGATTTTGCGAAGTTATTTGAGGGAGTTGGTGGATTGAGAGAGTATTATGAGAAAAACACTGAGAGTGGTGGGGAATTTATTTGTCTTGTGTGTAGTGGGGTTGGTAAGAAAGGGCGGAATAAGAGGTTTAAGGATTGTGTGGGTCGTGTTCAGCATTCGATTACTATATCAAACACGAGGCAAGCGCATAACAGGGCTTATGATCAGTAGTTGAGAATGAGGATTACGGACTATAGATCCCATCCGTAGAATTTATATTAAATTTTATACTATGGGTCCAAACTACGACCCATAGAAGTTTCTACGGATCGTAGATTCAATCCATAAAATTTATATTGATTTTTAAGGCTCAAAAGCTCATTCTACGGGTCCAAACTACGGCCCGTAGAAGGTTCCACAACTTGTAGATGAGTCCGTAGGAATTGGACCCCAAAATTTGACTCTCTGAAATTCTTCCACGACTTGATAGTACTACGACCCGTAGAAAGGTTTCGTAGTTCACTGCTTCAGAAAACTTTGTTGTGGTAGTCTCTGGTAAAATGACCATAATTTTTTACTCCAAAATCGAAATGAGGCAAACTTGATGGCATTGGAATGACTACTCATAGATTTTTTTAATTTGATAGGTCATGAACCACTTAATTTATTATGTGCTGAGAGATATGATCATTTAAAGTTGACCTAAGTAGAATCTTACATTAAAACTTACTCGGTAAGGAAGCTTTCCACTCAATTTTGTGCAAGGGAATTATAGTGACCTTAAACACACACTAAATAATTGACCTAATCACCTAAGAACAATTTAATAATCATCTGATACGACTTTTTTGCAAATGAAGAATGGTTTAGACCTTAACTTGAAAATTTTCAAGATATTACCATTTAATTTGAAATAATCGCGACATCAATGTGAGTTTTAATTCTACTTTCTGACTTTTCTTTTCAATTTTCGAAATAATGATATATGCAAGAGAAAGTGAAACTTGTAGTCAATAACATAGTGCATAAAGTCTCATAAATTACACTTCAATAAGCTAAGAGGGTGTTTGGTTTGACTTAAAAGTTGGTTAAATCTATTTTTAAGTCAGTTTTTAACTTCTGAAAGTGTTTGGCAAATATAAAAAATAACTTAAAATAAGTCAAAAATGACTTAAAATAAGTTGAGAAGTGTTTGGCAAGGTCAAGAATGACTTAAAATAAGTTTAAAATGACTTAAAATAAGTCAAAAATCAAAAGTAGGTCTCACCCTACTTTTTATTTTTTTACTTAAAAATCGTTTGAGTTTGACTTTTTATTTTTAACTTAAAGTTACTTTTTTTTAGTCAATCCAAACGGGCCCAAGAAACTTATAAAATTCTTCTTTTACTGCCAGAAAATAACTTATTGTCATAATAATTTGTTCTTTACTCAAAATCTACAGTATATTAGTCAGCTGATGATACTCAAAGCTCATCATCAATGGCGGCCTCCTCTTCCATTTTCTTAGTTTATTTCTTGCTACCCTTATTTTCCACAGCAACCCTCCACAGTTCTTCTCTTTATAGATCCCAACTCATCACTCAGCAAGAATCTTTACCCAAAAGTGCTACCCCCATAACTTTTTTTGAAGTCACAAAACCTATAAAATTACCCAAAACCAAACCTTGTTCATACCTAATTCTTGAACATGATTTTGGGTCCACTTACAGAAAACCCGCAATTCTTGCTAATTACGCACCCCCTTTAAATTGCCCATCTCACAAATTTTCCAAGATTGTTCTGGAATGGAGAGCAACTTGTAAAGGTAGGCAATTTGATAGAATTTTTGGTGTTTGGGTTAGTGGGGTTGAGATTTTCAGAAGCTGCACTGCTGAACCAACTAAAAATGGGATCTTTTGGACAGTCAAGAAGGACATTACTAGGTATTCTTCTTTGCTTATGAAAAATCAAATCTTTGCTGTTTATTTAGGGAATATTGTTGATAGTACCTATACTGGTGTGTATCATGTGGAAATTTTTGTTCATTTTTATCCTGCTGAAGTGAAATTGGGTGAATTTGATTCTGGGGCTGATTTGATTGTTCCCATTTCAAGAAATATGCATTTGAATGATGGGTTGTGGTTTGAGATTGAAAATTCAACAGATGTACAGTCAAAGGATTTCAAGGTTCCCCCAAATGTGTATAGGGCTGTATTGGAAGTGTATGTTTCATTTCATGAGAATGATGAGTCTTGGTATGGGAATCCACCTAATGAGTATATAAGTTCGAATAATCTTACTATCGCGGGGAATGGAGCTTTTAGGGAGGTGGTGGTTAGTTTGGATGAAATGGTAGTTGGTGTAGTTTGGCCTTTTACTGTGATCTATACTGGTGGTGCTAATCCCCTCTTTTGGAGACCGATTAGTGGAATTGGATCATTCGACCTTCCTTCTTATGACATTGAAATTACCCCGTTGTTAGGAAAGATTTTAGATGGAAGTAGTCATAAGATTTCATTTAGAGTTGCAGATGCTCTGAATGTGTGGTATGTTGATGCAAATTTGCATCTTTGGTTGGACGGAAAAGGTATGAAAACGGAAGGGAAGTTGTTGAAATACAGTTGCTCGCCCCTTTCTTTATCGGTGCTGACCAATTTTACAGGTTTTGATGGATCCTTTATCACGAATGCTAGTAGGTCCATCACATTGACCGGAATGGTAAAGTCGTCTTATGGAACAATCACAACTAAGTCGTCTCAAAGTTTAAGTTATAGCAACTATATGGTAATGGGAAATGAAGGGAACTTGCAAATAGTGGATCAGATAATAGAATTCAATGATACTGTTTATGCCACAACGCCATCTTCTTCTGTTCACTCGCTTGAGTCCTTCAATAAGTATCTGTTCCAGTGGTATTCTGACAATGTAGATCAAGGAAACCAAAGCTATGCCTCGATATCAAACTTGACATTGGGATTAGAGGACAAGAGGGTAAAGGCTTCCAAGTACGGATCCTCGACCAGCTCTGTTAATAATTTGCAAAAAGCGCAGGGCTATATGCTTGTAAAAGGCCAGTTAGTAGTAAAAGGACTTGGGAGTACCCAACAAGTATATAAATATAACGATGATTCGTGCTGCTACTCCAGGAACATAAGCAGCTCAAATTACAGAATACTTTACGATAAGGTAAGCAATAGCTGCAGCAATAGTACTTGGTCTCGTTGGCCTTTGAGGATTGGCAAAAGGCGGTCTCTTCCTAGTTGAAGAGTCTTTTTTGCAATCTCATCTTGACTTTTCCGAATTCCACTGTCTTTCACTCATTTTCTGCTGGAGCTACTCTATGTGGTCGAAGTAGGCAACTGTTCATGGTCTTCTTATTATGATTCAAATGCACCACTCAGTGCCTCTTGTATTCGTGGACTTGTTAACTTTGTTGATATATGCTGTTTTGCTAAATGAATTGTCTCTGAAACTTGACTTTGCCTATTTATCTTTTGTTGTAAGTCTTTCTTCAAACACGAGGAAATTTTCGTATTTTTGTCAAAGTTTACAGGCCTACAATCCTTGAGAAATTGGTGGCTTCTCTTTGCTCCTGTTTCACCCCTCTACTGCCACTCTATTGGTTTTGGGAGGGGGAGGAGGTTGGAGATTTGTATAAAGTGCAACTTCGTAGACGTTCTTACTACATAACGCTATATGTTCATGAGAAGAACTTTGTTCAGCTTTTAATGACTTGGGCATTGCCAACATTGTTGCATTTGAAGTTTGGTATTTTGCGAAAAGTATACTAGGTTTCTCTTCCTATTGGCACAACGCAAAATGTTTCTGGCTGAAGAAGCAACAAAAGCTATATTTTGGAACTTCATCTTCTCCTTAGCTCGAAGCTATATTCCTGCCAAGGTAGGGATGAGGTCTGCGTACAATCTACCCTCCCAGACCCCATTTGTGGGACTATATTGGGTATGTTCGTCTTCTTGTTGTAGTTTGCTTGAAGCTATATTCTAAGGTATTGTCTTATGAACTTGATAAATCTTGATTTAGTGGGAGCAAGTATAATCTTATTTGATTTGTAATCCTATGTTCCATATGGAAAGATCATTACTTGATACTTTGATTACTTCAGTCTGTTGTTTCTTGTACTTCAACTATTATACTATTTTGCGGTTGCAATATTGTTCAGACTGAAAATGCAAATTCGAAACTTTTGATTAAGAACTGAGTAGTAAGTAACCACAACTTTTCTTTCGGGATGTAACTATCTCTTACATACATAAAGGTAGTGACACAATAAATCTCCATCCTTTTTATTTTTTTACCATTTTTCATCTTGCTCAATAAAACATGTATATCTTATTTGTCTTTAGTTTATACGATATTATTTCTATTTTGGAAATTAAACAATTTTTTCATTAAATAAAATGTCCAAATTTGCCTTGGTACTATTTAAAATTACTCACTTTTATCATGTGTTACGCTTTTGATCCATCATATATTCATGTTATTAGTAGTATTCGCCCTTATGATCAACGAAGCTCCAAATTGAAATGAGTGAACTTCACTTGTCTAAATTCTTCGAAAAATACATGTCCAAATTGACCACCAAATTTAACTAGTATTATTTAAAATTGCACTTGAATCGAAATTTATTAGGAATCAAGGACAAAACGAGACTTTTTCCTTACAATGTAGGAGTACTTAATATTAGGTCAAAAGTTTGACGGAACACAAAATGCTCAATTTCCAATAATGCGAGGAATTTTTTATTTTATTCATTTACCAATTTTGCTTTCTTTAAATTTTGTTTTTTCAAAAAAAACTATTTTCAAATACTTATAAATTTTTGTGATTGTTATTTCTTTACATGATATAATTCTTAAGAAAACTAAATGATGTTTTTATTAAAGAAAAACATTTTTACGAAAAATAAAACACATTTTCTTAGGGTATATATATACTATTTGAACAATTTCTTTTTTTTTCTCCATTTTTTATTGGCAGTTAGTCGATTTATTTTGTTTGTTACTTAAATTTTATTATATTATATTATTGAGTACATTGTTATCTAACGATAAAAAATATCATTTTATGTAACAATCGATTTGATATGATCATGTAATACCTCACCTTCTTATCTTGACTTATTATCTAATAATCTTATTTTATCTTACCTTCTACCATTTTAGCGTAGTTCTTTCTAGTACTACACTTTACTTTTTTTTATTATTATATAAATTTATCTTTAAATTATGAGGTATAATATTATGTAATGATCGAAATATGTAACAACTATCTAAACAATTTCTTATATGTTATAACAACAATATAAGTTGTTACAATTTTCTTTTTCCCCCTTATTTTATCTTGATTTATTATCTAATAATCTTATTTTATGTTATATTCTACCATTTTATAGTAGTTCTTTCAAGTCTAATACCTTTATTTATTTATATAACTTCTTGATTCGAGCCTGTCAGCTGTCGCATATGACTTATCTAGTGCAATTTACATTTCATGTATGATTTGCAGGCTATTACATAGTGGGGGTTTACCCTGTTCGCACAAATTGTTCATCCAAAGGATAAAGACTATGACAAAAGTTATAGCGGCTATGAATTATCTTGGGGTTTAAAAAAAATATTATGTAACATCAAAAACCGTAGGTAACAATAACAATTTCTTATATGTTATAACAATTTCTTTTTTTTTCTTTTTCTTTTTGACAGTTTGCCAGTTTATAAAGGGCGATCCAATAAGGGGGAAAACAAGAAAGATAAGGAGAGCTGAGGGAGTCTACTTTCTCCCTCAATCAAATGGCTATGGTTTTTTCTCCATTAACAACAAGGTTTGAGCTTTTTACTATACCCGTTTCTTCCCTTTTTCACATTCCCATTTCTCTATTATAACTCAGTTTTTTGCTAATTTACATAATTTTTTGACTTAATGCATTTTCTGGGTTTTTCTCCATCAACAACAAGAATTGAGCTTTTTTCTACACAAAGTTCTTCCCTTTTTCACTTTTCCATTTCTGTATTTTAACTCTTTTATAGTGAATTCTTTTCTCTGTGCAGAATTTTCGACTTAATGTATTTTCTGGGTTTTTTATGCAGTGGGTGTAGTAGTTATTGCAATCTTGGATTAAGCTGGAAATCGTCGAGCTTGTTTGTGGAATTAGGGTTTCTTTCAAATGGGTCAAAAGGGGTTTCTGCTAAACCCGCAGAGCTCAATGCTAGTAAAGTTTTTCGGGCTTGTGCTTCTTCTTCCTCTGGTATAAATCTATAGCCCCTGTAGTTGACTTTTTGTTTTCTTCATGTATTTGTGTTCTTTATATATAGTTACATTTTTTCACATTGCTCAAATATTTTGTTTGGTTATAGTAACTTGAGTTTATCACTGTTAGTTTATTTCGTGTGATGATGATATGAAATGAGCTAAAATGAAGAAGTGAAGATTCATATAGCCGTCTCTGACTTGTTTGGGATTAAGGCGTTGTAGTAGTAATTGTTGTTGCTATAGTAAGGAGTACTCTCCCTGTCTCAATGTAAATGACGGAGTCGTGTAGGAGGGTTAAAGTACCTAATTTTCTGTGTGCATTCAGGTATGATTCTGTAATTTTTGGTTTAAGTTTAAATATTTAGGAACTAGATTGAGGTAGTATAGTAAAACATAGTGTTTAAACGATGTTGAAGAACCATAGTTGAAGGAAATTCTTTGTGACTATGTTATAGTAATTCAGGAGTAAAATGAGATGGAGGGAGTAACATCTGTTTACCCTTCGGTGTAGATTTTGGTAAGATACTCTGTACCAGTAAACTATGGTTCGGGTTTTCTATCAAGTAAATCAGGATCTTACGTCTTAGCAAATGGGCTTTTGAGGTGGATGGAATTGTGTATCGTATTTGATGATGGAAAGGAAGAAAGAGCTAGCTTTATGCAGAATCAAGCATCCTCGATCAAGCTCGAGTCTTGACTACATTAGTTCAACCATGAGCTCATCCATTGCTACACAAATACACATTACTAGCATAGAAATTGCAGGGGGTTTTACCTTGTGCGCACCCAAAGGGTAGCGGCTGCAGGTTTCCCTTGTCATCAAAAAAAAAAAAAAAAAAATTACAGTCGGAAAGAGAGAGTAGGAGTTGTAGTAGCACAGGCGGATGGTTCTATGAAGATGGATCATAATGCTTAATTAGGGTGTCTGTGAAAAGGCGAGAAGCTAGAGAAGTTCTTAGAAGATAGATCACTTTGTTCAGTTTTCCTAAAATTGTAGTTACGAGCAAGCTGCAACTTTTTTGGTGAGGATTCAGAATGGAACTTATCTCTTGCCTTATGATTCTTTGTGCTCTTATTGCTGGGGTTTGTGTGGGTATTGTTTCTTGTATTGTGTAAGATTTACCATCCCAGACCCCACTTGTGGATTATATTGGGTATGTTGTTGTTATCATTGCTGTGTAGCATTACGTTTTCTCAAGTAGTTTTATCACTCTTAGAACTTGGTGTAAAAAATAGAGTACCCTTATAATTATATCTTGATCACTATGACATGTGTAATGATTATTTCATATTAGTACCTTCTTACTGAATGGCTAATTTCCAGATCCTTTCGAGAAGGCAATGGTATAATTTGTTTTATCCCTCTGCATTGTAACTTATGATTGTATCTCTGGTAGAATATTAGATTTAATTTTGTTTACATTGTAGTCTTAAAGAATATGTCTTCAGAATTTCAATTACTCACTCTCTTCCATAATGAGCAAATACTGAGATAAACTGATAAACTTAAAACGGTGCTCTAGTCACGATTCAAGGTGTTAACTGTTCATAGTGGAACCATGTTGCTTAGTTGCTATTGGTTTACTTGGCCTTGCCAGATCCTAAAACTGCATTTTAGATATCCTAATAATGCAAAATCTTTCTCGTTGTAAGAGTGTATGGTGTTTACGTGCCTATAAGCTCTTTCGGCCCTTTGCGCAGGAGAGGGGGATTGGGGGTTAGGTCAAGCTATCAGGTTTTCAGTGTCACTTCAGTTCATCTTTCAGATTCTTTGTGGGGAACTCAACTTTGTGCTTTCCAAATGTATGTTTTTCAGATCCACTTTTGGTGAAGGCTGCAAGAAGAGAACGGGTGAGTCGCCCGCCTGCATGGATGATGCGTCAAGCGGGAAGGTATATGGCTGTTTACAGAAAGCTTGCAGAGAAACATCCATCCTTCAGAGAGAGATCAGAGACAACTGATCTCATTGTGGAAATTTCTTTGCAGCCCTGGGAAGCTTTTCATCCAGATGGAGTAATCATCTTTTCGGATATACTTACCCCGCTACCGGCATTTGGTGTCCAATTTGACATTGAAGATGTAAGAGGCCCAGTCATTCAGTCTCCCATTCGTTCTGAAGAGGGATTGAAATCATTGCACTCTATTGACTTGGAGAAACTACAATTTGTGGGAGACTCACTTAGGATTTTGAGGAAGGAGGTATCTTTGTTGATTCCTTGCTATTTTTGCTGAAAGGATTCTTACTATGATGTCTTTTGATGTAAAGTTAAATGGGACAAAGTATTAAAAGCTAAGGATTTTTCCCCTCCCACAAAATGTCAGGTTGGAGAGCAAGCTGCAATTTTGGGTTTTGTCGGAGCTCCTTGGACAATTGCTACCTACATAGTTGAAGGAGGTACAACTCGTACATATACGAAGATTAAGGACATGTGCCATACCGCTCCTCATGTTTTGAGAGCTCTGTTATCTCATTTATCAAAAGCAATTGCTGAGTATATTGTGTATCAAGTGGAGTCTGGAGCTCATTGCATCCAGATATTTGATTCATGGGGTGGACAACTCCCACCTCATATGTGGGACTGCTGGTCAAAGCCTTATATTGATGAGGTAAGCTAGATTATTTTTTTTGGTTAGTCAGGGAAACTAACAAACCCTTGTGCCCAAATAGGACATTCTTTTGGGGGCATAGGTTAGATGGGGTGGTCAATTGCTAAAATGTACTGGATTTCCAACTTTGGGTAACATTGAAGCATCCCAGAAAGTCTGTTGTTCAATAATGCTTTCAAGGCATGTCTTGGTAATCAGTTAAAAGTTATGTGATTTTAGGAAGAGTAACGTTGCATCTGATATCTGATGCATATATATATAACTGATGAGTCCTTATAGTAGTTAGTGGATTAGTCAGGGAAATAAGGTTCATACATTACGGTCATAAATGTTACATATCATGAATGATGTTTGGATTAGAGGAGGATTCTTTGGGTGATTTGATAGCCGGTTGTGTCGAAATGTCATTCCTTTATTAATCGTTATGTAAACTTTCTCTCATTCTATTTCCTTTTTGAACACCTCTCAGATTTTTGAATGCAGATAGTTGGTATAATTAAAAGAAAGTGCCCACAAACACCTCTTGTGCTCTACATTAACGGAAATGGTGGACTTCTTGAACGGATGAAAACAACTGGAGTTGATGTAATTGGACTTGACTGGACAGTTGATATGGCAGATGGAAGGAGGCGACTAGGAACAGATATTGGTATACAGGGGAATGTGGATCCCGCTACCTTGTTTTGTCCTCTTCCTGCATTGACAGATGAAATTAAAAGGTTTGTTGTTGCATAACTGAACCTTAAGCTATAGTCATTGCTAACAAATTACGAACTTAAATACTGGCTTCGCTCCTCTACCCTTCTCTACTTACATGTTTGAGTTTATTGTAGATATGATAAGGTAGTAGTTGGAAGATGTTAAATAGGCATGACATGTAAATTTGTTTTGTCTTGTTCATGTACCACTCCATCTCAACGCGAATAGTGTCTGTGTTTAATGATTTTTAGAGGTCATGACATGTAAAAGTTCATCTGATGAAACCATGAAAAATACGAAAATTGGATGGAGGGGGGTCGGTTTTAGATAGTTCGTTTGTACAGATTCATTTAGAAATGAAAGGGCTCCACGGGGCATTCAACATCTCTTTTAGTTCTGGGAAAAAGATCTGACTATTTTTCTTTGACAGGGTTGTCAAGAATGCAGGGACTAGTGGTCACATCCTCAATCTTGGCCACGGTGTGCTCGTGGGTACACCTGAAGAAGCCGTAGCTCACTTCTTTGATGTTGCTAAGAGCTTCGATTTTGACAAGGTTGAGGATCATGTATCTGAGGCAGATAAAGTTGTAGCTTGAAGACAACAATTTTGTAATGCAGGCTGGAAGTGAGCCTAGGATGCTTGGTTCACCTTAGGTCCTTTAAATTGGTAGAGGAGACTAATGCTTGTGAATAAACTAGCATCTTTATTTAATCTTTTTTCTTCGAAATATCGAGCAAATTTGTTATATTATTAGTTATTCTATCAGAACGGAAGTTGTCTTTGTGTGACATATAGGTCACGAATTCAAGTTGTAGAATCAATCACTTGGGGTATGGCTCTTTCCTGGACCTTACGTAAACGCGGGATTTATTAGTTCTTCTATCATTTTATCTTATTATAAGTAACCTTACTGATTCCATGGAAGCTTATTAGCTTTCTACTGTAACAACAGTGGTGTTGGAAGTTCAAACATATCTCAATTAAAAGTGTTTTACTTTTGGTGAGATTGTAAGTCGCAGATCTAAATTAGTTGGACTAATATAAAAATAAAGAAGCATAAATTGTGAATAAGATAACAACTAGATTTGGAATAGAATATTTATATATATTAAACAACTTCTTTTCCATCGGTCACTTTAAAGCTAGCCATCTTCAATCTTCATATTACTTTATCTTCTTCTGAGTGTCTGATTCACAATTAGCTCACGAAAAGGATCTCTGACCAGTTGAATAAACTTTATTATACGATATTTTTCTCTATATTTTTTTCAAGATGCTTTATTAGGATAAGAAAATGGGACCCAACACCACCTAAAATGTACTCAATAAACTTATTTCATTGTCTAGGATATATTCTTGCGCAAGATTATTGAATTTGATCGAATTCATAAATCTGCCTCCTCAAATGACCCCACTCTCATCAATGTTAATTTTTTTCTTTAGACAAAAATGATACTCCAAGACAAAAAATGTATTGATAAAAAGACAAGAAAATATGGTGATTTACATTTAATATTTGATACTATAGTTAGATCTCTCTAATAACATTTCACTATAGTAATTAAGTTTTTACCGAGACTTTTTTTTTTAATATTTTAATATATATATATATATATATATATATATATATATAAAATCTGAGTAAACATGGACAACCTTTTGAAAAAGTTAAAGGTATGTTGTTTATTTTTGGTTGATTTGAATTTAAGGTGGCAAAAGAAACATAGTACCATGTCAATTAGAAACAAGACAAAAAGGGTGACTAAGGTTTGGGAAATCCCTTCAAAAAGTTTTTAAAATGATGACAGTGAAAATTTATATATAGACACATTCATCATAAAAATCAAAATAGAGTACTAGTTAATATAGCATGTTCCCTTTTCATATGTTCATTAATTTGATATAATAATATACCTATGAGGTTCCTTTTTTTGTTATCAGGTCACCAACTTTTTTGATTTTCCGATATTGAACAGGTGATAAGGCATCAACTTGTGATTTTGTGAAGACCTATGTTTTTTTTCTAAATAGTAGTTAATCTTTGGTCATAGCTAAGTTTATATCAATTTTTCATTAAGATATTTAAAATATAAAGAGAGTAGATGGGAAAAAAAGAACCCAAGAAATTAATATAATAGTATATACATATAAAAAAATAATTAACTTATATGGTCTAATATACCACCAAGTTGCATCACTGAGTCAACTTTTTACTCAATGTAGTTAATTTCATAAGTGAGATTTGAGAAGAATGGGTGTAAACAACTTTATTCTATCTTGTGAAGGTCGAGAAACTATTTCAGATAAATCCTCAACTAAAAAATCAGCTTAATTTTTATCATAATTAATCCAGATTTAATTATTTTAGTTTTTTTTTTAAAGGGAGAGAGAATAGCCATCCATGAGAATTTGGAAAAAATCACAAATTCTTCTTCCTATTTAATTCTAACTTAGAATAAAGTTTAATTTAAGACTTAAACCAAGAAAATTTCACCTTAAAATAGGATTGGTAATTAGTAAAATGGAGACTAATTACAATTTTGGTCAATGTCCCTATCAATGAAAAGTTGAAAGATTTGGTAAAGTTGGAAAAAACATTAGGGCCTCTTATAATTTTTTTAAAAATATATTCTCTAGATATGGTATCTCTTGCTTTTTTTTTTTGTTTGATTGATATTTTACAAGGCAAAGTTCCCTTTTTTTTCTCAATATGTTTATTTGGTATTATTGTTCTTTCCTATTCACTTTAATATAGGTTTATCTAACAAAATTAATTTGTACATAATCTTAATATTGTTTGTTTAAGAATTAATTAATTAACCATGGTTACTTCCATGAGAATATTTTAAACCTATATTTCTCTATTATTTAAATTCATCTTATACTAATATTATACAAAATTAAAGTAAGAAATATAGTTCTTTTATGTATATTTACATAAAATTAAATTTTCTAATAGGAGGATTAAGACATCTTAGAAAGCAAAAGACCTAAAATTAATGCATGTACTAACATGAGTAAAGCATATTCCCAACTACTTAGTGCCTTCTCCATTGACGAGAGGGGTTGCTCAGATGGTTAAGAAGCAAGTACGTACCAATCATCTCTAATTCTAAGATCGTGAGATTGAATCACCAAAAGAGCAAAAAGGACGTGGCAGGTTATAAGAGTGGTTACTTGTCATATTTTCTTTTTCAAGAATCAAACTACATGAATTTCGACCAACATTTTGAGATATATTTTTTTTTACCATATTGATATTAGATAAATTGGGATCACTTATATAGTACTTTTCATATAGTTTTAAAAAATGTAGTTTTAATTTTAAATTATTAAATTATTAAACTAATCTAATTCAATTTAGCACCAAAAATTTGCCGAAGCAAAACATGAGAAGTATTTTGAGACATATGAGGTATCACTGTAGGCATTGAAATTTTGTTGGACTCTACAAAACGTGTTCAATTCTAGTTGGAACTCTACAATATGTGTTCAATTTCAATTAGGATTCTTGGAGGCTAAACCATAAACCCTAGTTCATGCCTATATAAAGGATACTATATTCCCTTGAAAATGCATCTCGAATATTCCACAAAAGTCATAACATATTCATGTAGAGGTCAAATCTAAATCATCCTAGTTCGAGAAATACGTCACTAACGGCCCTCCGAATCATGGATAAATCTAAGGAGAGTAGAATCAAGGGAGGAACAGAATTGTACCCGCAATCTTGAAGAATAAAATTATGTTTCTTCATATTTTTTTGTGATTGTAATTTATTTTGTCACTTTAAAATTTGTTGCAAACAAATTGGCACGCCCAGTGGGACCAAATCTTCCCTTCATCTCTTCTCTCTTAAATCAAATCTGAAAATATGAAGCTGTGAAGGTGGAAGAATAAGTACTTCAAGCCTCATCTTTGAGTTTCATCAAGTCTACACTCCGACAAGCCTTGAAGCAGGGGGCATTTGTAGACATTAAAATTTTGTTGGACTCTACAAGACGTGTTCAATTCTAGTTGGGACTCTACAATATGTGTTCAATTCCAATTAGGATTCTTGGAGGTTAAACCCTAGTTCACGCCTATGTAAAGGATACTATATTCCCTTGAAAAGGCATCTCAAATATTCCACAAAAGTCTTAGAATATTCATATAAAGGTCAAATCTAAATCATCCTAGTTCGAGAAATACGTCACTAACGGCCCTCCGAATCATGGATAAATCTTAGGAGAGTAAAATCAAGGGAGGAACAGAATTGTACCCGCAATCTTGATGAATAAAATTATGTTTCTTCATATTTTTTTGTGATTGTAATTTATTTTGTCACTTTAAAATTGTTGCAAACAATCACCTTTTATAAATCTTTTTCTTTTATCATATTATTATACTTTTTAGTTAAATTCGTATTAGGTCTTTCAAGATAAATTGCAACTATATTTCTTATGGTAAATTAATGATTTTCTCAACAAAAAGGGAGAAAAAAGGAAAAGTAAAACACAGCCATATTATTATGATCTTTCAAATCAAGAATAACCACATTAATATGTCTATTCAATAAACAAAAGGACACTATATGGTATATACATGTACAGAATGAGTTTGAATTTTCTTTTTCTATTCATAGCTAGAGATTTATGGTGATAGTTCTCACCCTAAATGAAATTTGCTTAATAAAGAAATTTATTTATGAAGTAGGCCCTATATAGCTTCAAATATTGTTTCAACTTAATGCTAATCACATCAGATGTCTATAACTTTCATATGTCAATAAGGTGTGAAGAAAAAAAAATACCATCCTTGATGAGCTAGTTATTATTAGAACATGAGATAATATTCCATGGAAGGGGGGGTCTTTCATCTTTAATCAAATATTTCGCGCTCGAGTTTAATCGTCTTTGCCAGAGAGCAATATATGAAATTTTCTGATTCAAATTTAAATTTGATTGGGACAATATAGGATACCAAGTGGTAACCAAGAGAAGAAATAGAGGTCGGGTAATATGTGATACAAATATAAAATAAACAAATATGTTGTTTCCTCTTTAACTAATTAAACTTTTAGATTGATCATGAAACGATCATATTATAATGCGGAAGGAGGAGGAAAGTCGTTTTGACTCGAATCTTGAACCTAAACTTGATTTTTACATTGAAGTATTTATTTGCAAAATACATGGTATACATTTATGAGGGATCATCATCAGCAAAAATAGATTTCAATTTAACATCTATACACCGATAATATAAAAGAATTTTGTAATATTGTACAAAAGAACCATGCACTCTTGTAGAATAGACAATTATGTATGGAACACACACACACATATATATACACGTATAGGAAAACAACATTGTTATAACTTGGAATATTATACAAAAATGGAAATGATTAATTGTTTCTTGTTCTTGAACATCTTCCAAAGGAATTCATATTATGTTGTTACATATTTACAATAGAAAATACGGTGTATTAAGCTCTGATTATGTGTGGTGTCTAAAAAAGGGTTGAATTACAAGGATTTATTGTACGCATGCATAGTCTGATTTTACATTTTTGCTAGAGGTTATTTACATATGAGTTCAAACTCGTGACCTCTTGATCACATGACAACAACTTTATCAGCTACGCCAAAATATTACTTCCTCATACCTATAATATACTCTATCTAGTATCTACTTTTATTTTCTATATACAGAAGAATTGTACTATATAGCTATGTGACCTTAATTTAATCTTCTAAATTATGCTTAATGGACACCAATTAATGGTAGAATCCCAAATGAGATCACAATTTTTTTTATAAAATTAAAAACACAAGGATATACATTTCTAGAGAGAGGATTATCATAAACCAAAAATTGATAGTGCCCAAAATAAGAATTCATTTTTTCTCTTATAATTAATAATTTTTTTTAGTGATTAGCCAATTTTTCATCACTTAAAACTAAGAACAAGCTATGTACTTTAGGGTTTTCAAACTTTAGTTTTAGCCAGGGTTTACCGATAAAGCTCAGCTCGAGCCAAATAATTTCCAGTACGAATACAAACAGTAAAAGCATAGCCAAAAGTTAATCTATAGCATTCAGAATTCAGACAAATACCCATATCGAGCTCATTAAATGAAAATTTTCTTCATATAATATTCCGCAATATCTACAACAACAATATTCCAATAATCCAAGCATCATAGGAAAATTAAAATACCTTAACTCAAAAGTATTTAATTATATGTATAGCACTATATTAATTAATTAATACATAACAAAACAAATACTTTTATTAATTATAATTAAAAACTCAAAATTTTACCCTTTTTTCTTCGACGATCTAGATGAAATTGATATTCCAATCTTTATTCCATAGCAATCAAGTAGTAGATTGTAGCTGAAAATTTGCAGAAGTAGCCCCATCATTGTTGTTACTAGCCTTAATTTGCAAATTTGGCCTCTTTTTCTTCTTTTTTTTCTTATATGGAATTCCTCTTGCTTTAGCTTGTGAATCTCTCACTTCTCTTAAATAGACACGTATAGCACCACTTGCAAAAGGGTTAGTTTCTTGCAAACCACCATTTTCTTCATAGGCTGCCCTAAGTCTACCAATTAGGGCATCTAGGCTTCCCCATGCTTGTCTTAATGGACACGTGCACGGACGGGGCGGTTCAGGTTGCCCGAAAAATAGGCAACCATGTAAGTGAACCTTAGTCTTTCCGAATTGATCGAGGTATCGGAGAAAATCTAACACGTGGTTGTAGTTGCACTGAGGTAACGATACGGGTGGTCGTTGATTTTTCAAGTACTGACCGAACGTGTTCCAATCGCGACGTTTCTGCGACTCATATCGACTTAATTGTGGTGTTGATGCTGGTGCTGGTGTTGGTGCTAATAATGATGATGACTGGCGATGGTGGTTGTTAAGAAGGGGTGCTATAGTATTAATAGCACCACCACTTGATGATGATCCTTCTCCTACTTCTCTTATTTTCTCACTTGACATCATAGTTTGGTATAAACACTAGGATGAAATGAAACTCTTTTTTTTTTTTGAAATATTTTTTATCTATAAAAATGTTATAAATGAAGAGATGAGAGAAGAAGAAGTGTGTATAGTGGAGAAAAAAATTGGAAATAAATCAAATTAATCATGGGGGCACTGAGGAGACATGATATGGGGTCCAAATGAAAGTGCTTTAGTTCATCTTTTCCTCTTTCACTATATTGTTTTGTTTTTTTTTTCTTTAATTGTACCATTAGCAATAAGATTGGCTTTTTGAAAAAATTTCCTTATTTTTAAAAATATAATTGTGCTAGAGCATCAGGCATGCAATCATTATCAAGAATATTAGTAAAATCAAGCACTTTAAATCAACCCTATAGTTACTAGCTATAGACTATAGTAAAATGTATGTAAAATTCACCTTCAACGACTATTATTAATCAAAAGTCTGGAATTCATGTCTTAAAATAGAGAAACCTATAGTAAGAAGCGCTAGAAAAAAAAAGAGAAGAAAATTGTTTGATTTACTAGGTGTAAAAAATTTCGTTTGTATTTATTTAGTAAATAAAATATTTTTTGGATGAACACAATATATAGAAGAATTTAGCTAAAATTACTAGTTTGTATGAATACATGACAATTTTACACTGATTCGCCTCTGGCTCAAAATTATTTACACGATTAATATATAGAAGTTAAACTCAAAATATATATAGCCGTCTAATATTAATATGTAATCATATGAGGTTATAAGTGAAGCTAGAGAGGAAGCTATGGGGCAAAAATCCTATGTGTTTTTGAAAAAATTACTCAATACATATAAATAATTTATTTAAAATACACTATGCTGCATTTTCTTAAATTCCAAAATCGTAAACTTAAATTTCTGAATCTGCCTATATAATATTGAGTTACGAAAATAATCAAATATACAAAAAGTTACATGATGGAAAAGAAAATAGAGAAAATAGGATAAGTTAACTTACCTCAATACAAGAATAAGGTGAGATTTTTAGGAAAATTCCAACTTATGAGTTGTCTAATTAGTTATTATATTTAGAAGTTGAAAACTAAGAATTAAGATCCCAAAAAACCCTCATTATAACTTAATTACAGAATCGGAGTTAAGATTTGAAGCTTACATATTCTAATTTTTTTAATATTTTAAAATTACTATATTTTAAGTTAATATATAATATATACATGTCATAAATTTTTACGAAAAATACAAAATTTAAACTAATATTATTATATTCAGTTAAATCCGTAACGAATACTCTAACTCCGCTACTAACTTTTTTAATCAGACAAATGAGAGTCTGTTACGCCAGGAAAATCATCATTTTCTAGTATTTAAGAAAGAGACAACCATGAAAGGTGTATGTGAAATTGTAAATAGTGATGGCTACTTCTATTTTTTATTTTTTAAGGCATGGTCCCATTTAATTAATTTCTATCAAAAAATTTCTACTACTATTATTATTGATTTCCTGTAGATTTACCCACCATTATGGGTCAAGGTGAAATACGATAGTTTATCCATTTTAAAATAAGTATTATCTTAATAAAGAGAAAATTGTCTAAAAACTACCGAGCAGGGGTAACAATATAATAAGTAAATACATAATTTTGAGTGTGATCAGACAATCAAAAATCAGACAATGACAGAGCAACATATCGAAAAAAAGAAGAAGCAAGAAATATGATTAGAATGTTTCTTCAACTATATATATTCTTATATTTCATTTTGTTAATAATATTTGAATTTTCAAGAGACATTTATTAAAGAAAGATAATTTAGTAAACTACACATTGTATTTATTAATTTGTTTAATGGACATGATAATTGTTAAAATAACAATTATTTTAGTGGAAAGAATGAGATATAAATCAAAAGGAAAAGGTTTTAAAAAAAATCAAAAAGAAAAGGCAGTAACTAGGGATTCTATAAAAAAATCTCATTGGATTTTAACTTATATATATACTGATGATATAATTATTTTAAAATATTAGACCAGTTAAAAATATTTATAGATATTGATAATAGAAATTTTATAAAATATTAGACCAGTTAAAAGTATTTATAGATATAACTAACTCTTTATAAAAGTGAAATTATTTATAATCAACAAGATTTCTCATATGGTTACTTAACTAATAGCCGTTATCATTTCTAAAAGTCATTTTATTTATTGAAGAATAAATTGCAATCTAGAAATTCTTGAAAAAATATCCACTAGCTATATTTCGACACTATTTTTTTTAAATAGTCATTATCATGGAGTTCAAATTTCACTTGTGAAATTTCGTAACAATATCCTAAAATTTCATCTATTAGAATTTTAAACTTCGCAATAATACGAGTTCAAGAGATCAAGGTGATTATTTATGAATTTTATCATTTTAAAGTTACTACTGAAAAAATGACGAAAATCTCTAAGCAAAATCATCAATAATTGGCTCGTCGAAAGTTTTTCCGATGAACATTCCACTGAAATTTCATATTTTTAAATTTTTGATTAAAAGTGAAGAGATTTCAAACTCATAACATAAGCAAAAGAAGTTTCTCATAGACGTGCCGTATTAATATCATAAGAATTTAATTAAGCTAGTTGATTATTACAGCTGTGGCACTAATAATATTTTCCTAATTATAATCACACATTCAACAGCACTGCTCATAATGCTTAATGATAGTATTATCCAACTAATTATAAATACTAATGTGCTTTAATTTGTCACTCATGTTTTTGTTTATTTTTTGTTTGTGGATCTTTCCTTGTCCTTTCATTTTTTGGTTTGATCTTTTTAGGGCTTTAAGTCACTTACCCTGTTAATAATATATTTATAGTCCGAGGCAGATTAAAGATTTGAAGATAAATAAGCAATACTAACATATACATATAAATTAAATAATATAACTATTTAAAGCTTGCGTGTTTCGTGAACGGGCGATTTAAACACCACTTTACATACGTTAGGTTGGATATTTATAACTTTTCACCTATATTTTTTAAACTCTTTTTAAGTTGTCACCTAAAATCGAAAATGACGTAATCTAGACCCATATATAAATATAAATTAAATAATATAACTATTTAAAGCTTGTGTATTTCGTGAACCGGCGATTTAGGCATCACTTTTTATAACTTATCACATATACTTTTTAAGCCATTTTTAAGTTGTCAGCTAAAATCGAAAATGATGTAGCCTAGACCCAAACTTGGGTCACACACCTATGCTCAAGGGCCTTAGGCAGTGACGACTATGTGCGTATATCTATCATCTCGTTATTTCACTTCAAAACAGTATAACACTATGTAAAATTAAGTTCGTAGTATAATAATACGTACTTCTTTATTTTTAATCAGAGATTTTGTATTCGTGTCCTGATTATGAAGTTGCTTTATTCCTATTGTGAGACTTCTCAACGCGAATATATAGTTAGTTGGGCACAATACCATAAAATGAACCAAAATTTAAAGTTTATGAATTACGTTCTAAATTAGTCTCTAATCTCATAGTCGTAGGCACTCCTCTTAGTTATTGTGTTTGTTGTTAAATATTTATTCATATTTTTAATATAAATATAAAGTCTAGGCAAAAGTTTTTGTGTTTGTCCAAATCTATACCAAATGCTATAATTACACCCCTATTCAATATGAATATTAGACATCGGATAAAAAAATAAAAAGTCGAAAGGCACCAAAAAAAACAAAAAAAAGGTAAAGAATCAATTCAAGCTTTCTATGGAAGTTAGCTTTATTTATTGGCTTCTTTCTCCATGTGAGAAGATTTGTTATTTTTTTAAACTATAAATCCAATTTATTACAACTCAAATATATGTCAACAAAAAGGGGGGAATTCCAAATGAACACGAATGTGTGAACTAATATAAAAACAACATTAATTTATCGATGTAATTCTACGAGTGATATTTAGAGAGTACGTATGAATAGATATATATAAATCTTATTTTTATTTTTGTGAGAGTAAAGAGGATGTTTTTGATCAGCTCTCAGCTTCAAAAAACAAGAGTTATTTAATGGGGAAAAAATACATCTAAATTATTACCATTTTTTCGAATTGACTATAAAATGGTTTAATCAAACTTAATTCTGATTTGATTAGATAATTAGCTGTACATTTAAAACAAGCATATGCACTAACCCCACTTAATTCCTACTAATCTATTTTTATGCACTAATCAAGTCATTTTGATCAATTTGTTAAATGAAGTAATATATTGAGTGGCTCTTCTCTAATTTTGAATCTTAATTAAATGGTAATTTACTATCACTCTCTTATAATTTGCAAATAATTCCTAATTAATTAGTGGCTTCTTAAGATTAAACATCTTAAACTGTTAATTTTTATTGCAAATATAACAATACTTATTCCAAATAGAATATTGTTCACCAGCTCATATTTATAAATGGAAGTGATAATTATTCAAGTAGAAGTGTTAAATTAATATTGCTACCAAAGTGTAGTCATAATGATAAATGATATATTTGTGGGGTAAAGAGGATGTTTTCGATGAACTCTCGGCTCTCAAAGAAAAAGAGTTAGATAAAAAATACACTTTAACTATTTTAATTTTACGAGCTTCATACCTGAACTATCAAAAAGATTTAATCAAGCTTAATTCTAATTTGATAAGATATTTAGTTGTACATTTAAAACAAGCATATGCACACATTCATTAGTTATTGTAATGTCATTGATTAAACGTATTCGATGAATTTGATTTATGAATTAAGTTTGGCCAACACGATTTAGAGCCTATTTGGGTGAACTTATAACTCATAATTTTTTAATTTATTTTTATTATTTAACTTGAAAATAAGTATTTAATTTTTTTTATCCATAAACTATAAAAACTACTTTAAAATAAATCAATTTTAACATGCTCTTACATGTTATTTTTCTGAAATATAATTAACAAGTTGTAATGAGATTTACAAGTGAAAACGGACAAATCACTAAGTGTGTTTGGTATGACGAAAGTCATATTCTGAAAAATGTTTTTAAAATTTCAAAAAACTTTTTTTTAAAAAATAAAATTGACGAGGGGTGTGGGGGTCGCGGGGTTAGGGTGTGGGGTGGGGTGGGGTAAAAAAATGAAATTTAAAAAATTTAAAGGTTTTTTCAAAACAATTTTTTTTGTGGGGGGAAGGAGGTAGGGGTTGGTTGAGGTGAAAGAAAAATCTTAAAATTTGAAATATATTTTTAATTTTTTTTTTTTTGGGGAGGGGGGGGATGTGGTTTGGGGATAGGGAATTTATTTTTTTAAAGATGGGGAGGGTCGGATACATGGTACAAGATAGGGTAAGAAAAAAAATAGTGTAATTTAAGGATAAATAGAATTTTGAAAAACGTTTTCCATAATTTTTGAGTAGTTATCTAGCTAGTGTTCAAAAATCAATTTGGCTTTTATTAACTAATTTGAAATTATTTAAACTTTAATTATGATTAATATTTGATTCAAATGTACAATGCACAAAAGCCAAGAGTAAATTCTTTGTGTGTGACAATGCACAGTACAAAAAAGTCAAGGGTAAATTCTTCATAGTGATGGATCAAGAAATTACTTCTATATGATTAATCATTTTAAAGTTTGATTTCATTGATGTGATTTAAAGTGGACAAGAGATAGGGATTTTCATTTGAAAGTGACAAATTAAAGAGTATTTTTTAAAAAATTATTGATTTCAAAAGTCCAAGAACTCAATCAATTTAGAATTTTTGCGTTTGTTTTTAGAAAAGAACTTTCTTCTTTGTAGCTATTAAGATTTTAAAAAAAAATTATGGATGAAGTAATTGGAATTCTGAAGTGACTTTTCAAGAAATGTATATTCTCAATAAGTCTCCATTAGACATACGGTAAAAAGATAATGGAATTAATAGATATTTACTTTTAGGCTCAAATATTTTAATACTTTATTAGATCATAAATTGGGATCCTTTAAATGACATCATATCTATGTGTAAATATATTTATATGTGAGTCTATAAATAGAAATTATTAACAAACACTACTTATATTTTACTCTTATCCATTGAATATCGCTTATCATACACTTGTTATACATTGAGTATATTGTATACACTAACCAAGGCTTCAAACGATTACGATTAGACGGGTGAAAATTAAAATTAAGATCCCTATTAAATTTGAAACTTTACCCTAAGGTGGAACTGGGCTTAACATATTCTGTTGGGCTTCAAAATAACTCAGCCCATATGGATTATGAAACCCAGTGGGCAATCTCCAGAAGATGACTGGGCCACTTTTGTTGTGGGCTTTGTTGGGCTGCATATAGTCAATAATACATAATAAAAATTTGGGGTACCTTATTTGGGCACCACATAGTTAACCTATCCACTTCGGAACAACTTCAGACATGCGGTATCTGAAGTTAATTTAACAAAAGTTAACTTGAGACAAAAATGTATGAAGTTATATATGGTTGATGTTCAAGCAATTCTGTCTAAAGTTTTGCCAAAAAAGTCTGATGTTTTGAAAGAAAAAAAAAATGACTAGATTTCAATCATATCAAACTTTCGATACTATGTGTCTGAATTTGTTTTCGAAGTGAATAGATTTATAATTTTTTATGCACTCTAAGTATGATTTAAATATTAATCCCAAAATCGGATTTGTGCACTCCAAATATGTTTCATAACATTCACATAAAAAGAGTATTTTGGTCTCTCAACTATTTAATTTATTTTAGTTTTGATTCTTGTGATATATAAACTAGTACATTTGTTTTTTTAATTAACCAAAATGTGTGCTTTGATCATTTTATGGATTTAATATGTTATACTTGAACTATTTTTAGAACGATATAAGGCTTAAAATGGAATAAATAATATAAATTTGACATAACACATTTATTAAATGATGAAATAATTAATAATTCTATTTTTTTAAATATATATATATTCATAGGAAAATGGATCAGAAGTATATTTCAAGTAATCATGTACTTAACAAAATATCATAAAAATTAAAATTATGATTTATCAATAATTAAGAAACTAAAAGTTCTATCAATCAAAATAAAAAACTTATATGATGGCAAAAAATATATTTGATAAATGAAATAATAAACATCTTTCATCACTAGATATCATCGAATAATGCCTTTTTTCTCTAGTTTTTCCCAATCAACTAATTCGGATTTGCAGCAAAAAGTCTTACTTTAATAAGTAAAGTGTCTACCAAAGACGATTTTATGCCCAAAATTCAAATCTAAGACCTCCAATTAAAAATGAAAAACTACTTACCATCGATGTCAACAAATAATAATGTTAATAAATGAAGGCCTCATTTAATTATTGTACTAATTTATTAAATATTCTTTAAAGTTTGGATCCATAGGCTTATCTTGTGCAGGCGGTTTATTCGGATCTGAAAATTATTAAATCAAAATTAGGTAACATATTAATTAAGTATTATTTTTGTTTCTTTCTTTAGTGTCCACCACTTATTTTTACGCCAGAAAATCTCAGTTAAAAATATAAAGTATTTTTTAATTCCTAACACGACTTATTTCTATGACTCAAATAAAAAACCTTTGCTAAAGGATAAAAAAAAATATACACCACTTATTCAATACATTTTTTGATAGCGTATAAAATATATATTCATTTATTAATCAGATCGATGTAGACATCTAGTGTGAGAAGAAAAATTCTCACATGCCGTGATCCCTAATTTCATGAACCACCTCCCACTAGGGACTTATCTATATTATTAAAATTACCGATTTAGCATAATTCAGTATAATTTTGACTCAAATATTATAGTTATATATCCAATAAACTAATAAAAAGTTATAATTCAAAACCTATAAATTTTTAAAATATTGGTTCTTGATAGTGAGGTATGTGATGACATTATTTCACTTTTTTTTTTTATGATAAGGAGCTTTTTAAAGAATATTAAAATATTCATCTTTAATGATAAGTTGAGTTGCATAATTAAATAAGTTATAATTGTAATAATTCATTGAACTTATCATATATTCTTTTTCAATAAAGTCAAAAGATCACCAACCATAATTTTTCAAATAAAACGGTTGCACTTTAATAATTTTATAGAGACCGGCATATTCATATTTGACTTAGAATATGCTCTAAAAATGATTGTACAAACATATGCCAAAAAAAAAATTCTTATTTTTTCTTTTAAAATTAAAGGATAGTAAATGCCAATTTTTATTTTTCTTATTCCGAGTATTCGAACTTCTAAAAATAATATTATTGATTTTATTGAAAGCATCGCTCTTGAAAATGAGTTCTGTAATATGAAAATTTGAATTTAGTTAATTCTTATGAATGCTGAACACCGAACAAAGAAAAAGAGGAGAGTGGAATATTCATGTTTGACTATAGAATATGCTGAAAAAATGATTCTAGAAACAAATAACATAAAGGTTTTCTTGTTAAAATTGAAGAATAGTATATGCAATAAACAATATAATTCAAGGACCAACTTATGATTTTATTAGTGGCGGAGATAGAAATTTAATGAGGAATGTGTAAAAAAAAATTTTAAGCTATGTTCAATACAAAATTAAATATACAATCATAATAGCTAATATATAACATATGTACGCCACATAATTTTTTAAAGAATGTTGTGCACAAGATCATTCTCCGCTTAAGATGGCTCTGCCCATGATTTGAGTTATAGTAGAATGATAGAAATTTTTATCAATTTATGAAAAATTTTGGATTTGAACAAAACTAATAGAGAGTTACCTTAAAAAGTAAACTATACAATATGTACATTTAGCTTTAGTCTGACTCCAATACAGTATTAAACATCGAAATAAAAAATCAAAAAAAAAAAACAAGTAAACATGAAGGCAAGTACTTGGCAACTTAGTGTTCATGGTTGACTTACTACACAATAATGTCTTTTCTTAGTATTTTTTTTCTTCTTGGCAGTTGGCAAATTGGTCTCCTCTTCTTGCCGGTCCCACTTTTATTTATTTATTAGATAATCGAAATTTATTGTTTGACTAATTGAATTTGCGTCACACAGAGGTTGTTAAAGAAAAGTCTTTATTCTCAGAGTATAGATGCAAAACTTCTGATTAACGGTGAAACCAACTCATTCATCTCATCATATTTCTTGATAATTGCATAGTTTTGATTCATAACAAAGTTAAAAATGTCTTTCGATTAAACTTATAAATTGATCAAACTAATATCTAAATCTAAGTGTTTGGTAATACTAATATATAGTGTTTATGAGTTACCAATCAGGGTTGTGGTGGAGCGGAAAATACTCCTCCATCCTTAATCATAGATATCATGTTCGAGTTCTCCTATATATGAAATCATTTTTGTTAGAGAACGTTTTAGCTTTCAATGTAGAATTTTTCGATGCAAATCTGAATTTAGTCGGACTTTAAATAAGTATTGGACACCAAAAGTGTTTATATGCCTACATAAGGTCAAAGTCAAATCTTAATTTATAACTTTTCAAATTATAACCATTTTTTATTTGACCAAACATTTTACTATTTTATCTGTAGTATTGCCGTACTAACTGTTAATACATAATTAATTAACTAAATAAAAATTTTCCTCTATGATTTCTACGTTTTCTTAGATGAGTTTTTCTAAATATTCTTTGTAAAACATCATCTTAATTATCTCTTAGTAATTCTGTATTTATCCTTCATTTATTTTTATCTAAAAATATTTTAAATTTATAATCGTGCCAGAATAACAAGCTACCATCAAAATTCTGACTTCTCCATCAATATTTTATTAAACAGAATAAATTTTGTTGTTATATGATTATCATAATTAAGAAAGTTTACGTCCCAACACACATCAACTCACTGATTGAATTAATTAGAACGACTTAATTATTTATTTTTAATTAGGTCTTCTATATAGTTTAATTATTAATTATATATTCTTACCTAAACCTAATACACGCACGTTTCATCACTGACTACACAACCACTACAACATTTTTTTTATAAGTAAATAGAATCAAACATAATTGATGCCACTTCCATTTTCTGATGTATAAAGGACGGCTCAATAGAATAGGTGACGTAAAGTTAAATAAAATTTATATACACTTTGAGTATGTTTGGTACGAAGAAAAAAATTCATGTAAAATTGTTTTTAATGAAATTTTTTTTTTTAGAAAGCAAGTACTCCATTTCTCTCAATTTAAGTGGTGCTTTACGAATTTCAATAGTCAAGTATTTTTTAATCATAATTTTTTCATAAATTTATTTCTTGAATCATCATTTATTGTGACTTGAATACATCTTAGAGAGTTTTTCAACTATGTAAATTTTATGTCAGGAAATTTTAAAGATTTCATGTCCCAAATCACGGGTAAAATAAAAAAAAGTTTGACTCTCAAAATTAAAAAAATATCATATCATAAATTGAGACATAAAGAGTAATTGATTGGTGTGAGAAAAATTCAATATAGTAAACATTTTTAAAAAATAAATTGTTTATCAATATAATAAACGTTAGTTGGCATTCTAGCTTCTTTTCTTTTTTTTTTTGAAAAATAGATCGATTAAGCTTTATATATATATAATATAAGAACAAAGTCAATTTGGGTCACTCTCAAATTTATTTGTTTGGGGTCGCATCTAATAATTTTGTATAAAAAAGTGAGTATGTATAGTTGGTATTATGGGCTGAATCATCCTGTAATATATAGTTAAATATAATTGCAAGATTCCTACATCATAATAATGTATATAAAAAATCATTTAATTTAGTTTCATAAATATTCAAATAGAAATGATGATTCAATATTCATTGAATTTCTCCTAAATCCCAATTTTATAAATGCATAATTGCTATTATTATTCATAATTTAATCACTCCATCTTAATGATTCATCTTTTTTTTTTTTTGATGACAAGGGAAACCCGCAGCCGCTATCCTTTGGGTGCGCACAGGGTAAAACCCCCGCTCCTATGCAATAGCTCGCAAACCACATAGGAGAGGTAACCCGCACTAGGCAAGCCCGGTGCGACGAGCTTGACCCAGAAGGCAAATCCCTTGCTTTCGCTGGCAAGGGATTTCGAACTTGAGACCTCCAACATGGAAGTTCCAAGCCCAAACCACTGGGCCATCCTGAAGGGTTTTTTTTTTTTTTTTTTTGTGTTTGATTGACATGATTTTTACTTTATATGTTTCGTTTAATTTTAAGTTGTTTAGTTCATTCGTCCAGATAATCATTTTCTTTGTTTAATAATTATTATTTCTTCTTGGAAGAAAAAAACGATAGGAATTGTGAAATTCTCACTGTGTATTTCTTCTCAAGCTGTACATGTATAAATACAGTAAAAAAGGAATCAAAATCTGTTATGCCTAGGACACTTGTACAAATCCTATTTGTCTAGCCTATAGATAATATAGAATTTTAATTTATACAAAAAATAGAGAAATCAGATAATTTGAAATATCAATATTGTGGAAGCTTCCAAAATGATGAGTCAGCTCATCCAGGTGTCTCAATCAAACTTTGAACCAACGGTCTTGATTTAATTTTATTGTCTTGTGATGGACGGTTGTGATGCACAAGTCTAAAAGGAAATAAATGTGTCTGAACCTTGTTCACTTCA